>JABMIG010000366.1:0-30044 GCA_013187285.1 Cyclotella cryptica | reverse complement strand
TACTTCCATTGTTTGCTTATTTTGTCTTTCGCTGAAAACAGGTTACATACTTAGTAAAGTAATAACTCTTCTACTATTTGCCATTCAAACAGGTGTAAGATCATTGTCATTATACACAAACTCAAACTATACTTATTTCTTCTGAAAAATCTTGATTTCATTTTATGGCTATAATATGAATTAATAATTGGAGAAAGAGGGTTTGGCTTAGGATGATGACAGAGGGAGAGGAGGGAAAAATAGGGTGATGAACCAGCAAGCGGGGTGGGTAGCGGTGGGGGTGGTGGAGTGGGGTGGTGGGTGGGAGGAGGGCCCCTCCTGTGGGGTGGATTGGGTGGAGAATGAGGATGAATTATCCAATCTTGCAATCTTTGCTGACTACCTGCTGCAAAAGCCAGAATCGTTTCAGGTCAAGAGTCCATATGGCGAACCAAAATGGTACTACATGCCTAAGACCACGATCCCAGGCAATCACTACAGGCAATCAAGCCCAACTGCAAAACTGTCCTTGGTGGTCACTTGCGGTGGTTACGAAGCTCCGACTTCTTGCCATCCAGAAAGGGTCTAGAATTTAAGGAATTGGCAAGGGGACACTCGCGTCATATGGGAGACTACAAAACAAACCAGTTGTGGGGTTACATTTTATAGTTGGCACAACTTTAATGTATATGTATAGTATGTTAGAGTTTAGCGGTAGATAGGTAGTCATAATAGTTTTTACATATAGCATACAACACAAAAATGTGGTTGGCCCAACAGTGTTGCGATGCATGCAGTTGCCGCGCCCATTATTTTCGTGGCTCATAAAAATTGACTTCACTACAGCAAGATGAGATTTCGGCGTCCCCATCTCTCCCTCCATCTCGGCATTTTGGTGGACTTTTGAGCTGCAAGTTGGCTTGTCTTCTCGAACCAGCTCTTGGAAACAAGGCCCTGCGATGTGGCAAAAGGTAGGTTGGTTGTTGTGTTTCGCAATGTTTTTCTGCCAAACTATTTAATTAGAAATTCACGCCCTGTTCTGCCATCTTCTGACACTCTTTCTCCATGACTTTCAAACCCCACACCCATACGCCGCTCTTCGGCCAGTTCAATCCAACAGCGAAAGAAGCAGGGCAATTGACCATGCGAATGGTGAGAATCGCTAATTTGGTCAATTATTTAATGAAAATCGCCATGCTGTCCTGCAATCTTCTGCGGCCCTCCTCTATGAAGAACAACCCCGCCCCATGCCGCTCCTTCGGCTTCAACGAACCCCAAAAGCAGGACAATTCGCCGTGCAAGTGGTGAGTTTTGCTATTTTTCATGTGGTCAATTATTTATTTCAATTGTCGCTGATCTGCCTAATTCTGGGCCCTCCTCTTGAATTACTTACACTACGCCCCGCGCGCCCTCCAGCGGCTTCAATCCAACCCCTCACGAAGAAGCAGGACAATTGACCATGCAGCGGTGGTGAGTTGAGCGAATTTTTATTTTTCTTCAATTATTTTATTGAATATGTCCGGCTGACCTGCCCTCTTCTGCCACCCCTCTTATATGAATCACAAACCCGCCTTGGCGCCCTCCATTGGCTTGAATTGAAAGCCTATAAAAGAAGCGGGCAATTGACAATTTAATTGTGAGTTTTTGTTTATTATTTTATTTTGTCAACTATTGAATTGGGAGCGACCGTGGCTGACCTGCCATCTTCTGCCATTGACCCCTCCATGGTTAAACACCCACGCCACTCCCACCGCCTAAATCTAAAGCCTGAAAAGAGGGAGGACAATTGACTACACCCATGGTGAGTTTTACAATGCTGTTATTTGCCAAACAATTTGAAATTATTATTTGCCTCATCATGTCATCTTCCACTACCCCCACCCACCACAACCATGAAATACAACCCACTCCCACAGAACTTCCCTCATTGCATCAATCTAATCAAATGATGTTGTTGTGTAATGATAAAGTTGTTTTCGTCCCCATTGTAAACCTAAATTTCAAAATATTGTTCGAAATATTATTTCATTTCAAAAATGGTTTTGTATAGTGACAGTGTTAACAGCATGTTTTTTTTTTACGGGTTTACTCCTACTACCCGTGGGAGTACTTGTTAGTAATTATGTTAGTAAGGAAACTGGAGTCAATCGGACTCCGTCTTCATGTTGTTAGTTAAAATGTTACTTAAAAACGGATGTTGTTAGTACTGGTTCTTTGTCTTTTCTTCCTCTTCTTCTTCCTCTTCTTCTTCCTCTTCTTCTTCCTCTTCTTCTTCCTCTTCTTCTTCCTCTTCTTCTTCCTCTTCTTCTCCTCCTTCTCCTCCTTCTCCTCCTTCTCCTCCTTCTCCTCCTTCTCCTCCTTCTCCTCCTTCTCCTCCTTCTCCTCCTTCTCCTCCTTCTCCTCCTTTTATTTTGAGGGATGTCCAAAATTAACTTTTTAATTGGTCAATAATCGGTTTATCCATTACCTACTAGTTAACAACGGGAGTTGCCAGTGACCAAACAATGGCATCTCTTGTTTTAGCCTCGTTGGCTCGTCAGTGGTTAATTAGCAACTATACAACATAGTTAAAAGTGGTATACACAGAGGGCAGTCACGGGGACTGAGATGTGTTGATTGTAGGGCACGGTTGAACCCACGGATAGAAAACGATTTTGGATATAGAGTGGGAGGGTGGATAGAAAAGCCATTTGATGGGAGAGGGGCTTTTTTGAGGACCCGGCATGGCCTAGCTGACGGAGTCAGCTGCCATGGCGGGACGAAAAAATAGGGGGCGTTAGGGTGTCAAGTGAGGTAGGAGGACACTGTGAGCCCCTATTTTCGATGTTACGGACGGAGAACTGGTTGCGTAGGTTTAGAGGGCGGCTGTAGGCAATAGTGAGGGATTGGATGGGCACGCTGAACCCATCAACATTGGTTAGTTGGGTGAGAGGGACGTCATTGGGTGGTGATGCGATGGTTGTTTGCCAGGCCTGCTGGATATCCCGGGCTGTTGGGTCCTGTGGATGGTACTTGAGGTGGAAGAAGATGGTGGTGTCAGTTTTGGTTTGTAGGGTGTGCTGGCGGTGGGTGTGGTCGTCGGGCGTGCGTTGCATGTAGGCCCGAGCGTTATGGGTGGCTTTGTGGAAGATTGGGGTGATCGTAGAACTATTGTGACCACGGTTGATGAGGCGGCGGAAGAAGGCGCGGGAGTGTTTTTGTATTTCGTTGGGTGTGGAACACAGACGGTGTATCCGGAGGATATTGCCAAAGATTAGGCTTTGGAGTGGTCCCCTGGGGTGGGAGGAGTGGGGAGGGAGGTAAAGGTAGAGGTTCTGTGCCTTCTCAAAGAGGGTGGACTGGATGGTGCGGCCGGAGATTGTAAGAGTGAGGTCCATGTAATTGCAAGATTGTGAAAGTCCTGAGAACTCCCACTCTAAGCCGTGCCATTGTTGCATGTCCGCTTTGAACTGTGCCCAGAGGGTGTTGTTGTGTTCAGGGCAGGTGTCACATACCCAGATGCCGATAATGTCGTCGATGAACCGACGGTACAGGAGGACATTTGAGGTCCAACGTGGAATGATCCTGTTTTCGTGAATGGCGTAATAAATGGTGGCCCATGGGGGGCGGGGCAATGCCCATGCCTGTTCCGGAGATTTGTTGCCAATATGTGTCCCCAAATTGGAGGATGTTGTTTGTGAAGACAAGTTCGATGGCTTCGATGAGTGCTTGTGTGTCGTAGTGGTGGAAGGTACGTCCGGCCTCCTGGCGAAGGAGGTGGGAGATGTGTGTTAGTGCGGGGCCTGTACGTATGTTGGTGTACATAGACTTCGCATCCGCAGTGAAGAGGAGGGCATTAGGAGGGACGTCGGTGTCGGAGAGGAGCTTTTTCAGGGAGTATGAGTCTTGGAAGTACGATGGCTGGGCTTTTGCCACTGGTTGGAGTTGGGTGTCGACCCACTTACCTAGGCCGTGAGGTAGGCTGGTAACGTCGGAGCAGACAGGTCGAGTGGGGAAGCCAGTGGGTGTTCGTTGTTTGTGGATTTTGTAGAGTGTGTAGAATTTACCGAACGGTGAGTGTCGGTTTCGATGGAGGTGGTCTTCAATGTAGTTGACGGCGTCTTTGTCGATGGCTTTTTTTGTGGGAGGTGAGCCAGGAGCGGATGTTGCTCTCGATGAGGTGTGCTCTTGCCCATGCCTCCTCTTTCGACAGTTGTTTGAAGACAGTGGGATCTTTGAGGTGGACGAGTGCGTCGCGGACATACTGGTCGTATGTAACTGCGCAAGGGCCCAGGCCTTTGTCGGTGTCGGGGAACACCAAATTTGTATCGTTGCGAAGGTAACGCAGGGTGGCTCGTTGGAAAGGTAGTAGGTTAGGCTGGGCTTTGCGGTGTTGGAAGAGGATTCGAAGTTTTGCGAAGAATCTGCTGAGTCTGGTGTCTACCCAGGTAGGAATGTCTGAAAGGGGAGGAGACCAGAGGGATTTGACGTAGAGTTTGTGTTGTGTGTTAGGCGTGTCAGGCGTGGTGGGCGTAGCGAAAAGACTTTACGTTGGAAGTCACGTTCAAATCGTGCGGTGTTTGATGAGAGATCCCCAGTGGTGTATGGTGGGGTACAGATGAATTTGAAGCCAAGTCCAAGGACTGATTTGGCGAGTGGTGGGACGATTTTTTGGTCGGTGAGGTCATGGAAGGCTAGTTTGGATGCACTGAAGTATTCGGAGGCTGGAGTGTTTGTGATGTTCGAGACGGCATTTTGAAAGGGAGTACGATTGACGTTGAGGTGGAGTTTGTATTGTTTTTGGAGGGTTAGGCAAATGGACGCCTCGGAGCGGTGTAAGCGTGTTTGTGTGGGTCGATGTTTCGCCGCCCTCTTCTGGCGTAGCGATTGTTGCCACGTCCTGTGGGCTTTTGTGGTATGGCGTTGCCGCGTTCGCCGTGACCGGCAGGCCGTTTTGCGGGTTGTACGGTGGGAGGAGGTGTCCAGCGCGGTTTGGCAGTAGGTGGTGTTGGTGTTTGCGCAGTGGCGGTGGATTTCTTTGAAGTGGCGCCCACCACAGTGGCCCCTGTGTCTTTTACCGATGGTCGAGTTGTAGTCGTGGGCGCGAGGGTTGTTTGGTGTTGTTGTTTCTGTTGGAGGCGACGTTCGAACGCGGCGGACTTGTTCTTCTCATTGGCGAGGCGTTGTTCAAGTGATTGGAGTCGTTTTTCGAGCTCCTGTTGTGAGCGCCGTATTCGTGCGTCGATGGTAGCTCCAACGGTACGTGGGGTTGGCGTGCTCTCGGAGTGTATTGTGATGGCCGTTGATTCGGCGCATTCCTCTGTTCGTTGGCGGGCAGCGATTTTTGTGAGGTTGGCCTCTATGGCTTTTGCGTTGTAAGCCCTGATGTACTCTGCCTGTGCCGCGGCAAAGCATTTGAGGGCTGCTGTGCGAAGGATGTTAAGGGCGCCGTGGTGTGTACCCGAGGTGAGGGTGAGGTGGAAGGAGACGGTGGAGCGAGACGAGGGAGTGGTGCCACCGCCAGTGCTTGTTATGGTGGACGAGTCTGTGTCACCGCTGGTGTTTGTATGCACAACGTCAATTGGGGTGGTGGTAGGTGCGGTTCGCGGCGTCATTGTCGGAGCCAGTTGTGGCTGTCGACAGATTTGTCGTCATTGTCCGTCCAGCGAGTAATGGACGGTGTTGGATCCTCGAGAGTATGGGTTTAGTGTTGTGAGAAGAGGAGGTGGGTTCGTTGCTGGCGTCGCTGGAGCTTGTCGGACAGCATTTGGAGGTGTGAGGTCGTAGGCAAAGGCTTCCTCAAATGCGGTGATCGCATTGTTGTCGACGTCAAGGATGCCGTTGAGTGGAGGGTTTTCCACAGTTGGTGTGGGTTGGGTCGGCGTTGGGAGTTGGGGTGTTGCATTGATTGGACAGCTTTCGCCGGGATGTGAGTTGGGTAGAAGGCTGAGCGCGGTGACAAAGCCGGGCGTTGGTGCTGCAGTGGTAGTAGAGACATCGGCGTTGTTTGAGGGAGGTTGTGCTGTCATGTTTGCGGCGGTGACAAAAGGGTTTGGGAGTGTGGGGGGGTCAAGTTGTAGTGCTGGAGTTGGAGGAGCGGCGTTCTGTGGAGGTGGGCGAGCTGATTCGGTCGGTTGATGGATGTTGGGTCTCGTCGTCAGTGTTGGAGGCATGCGCTCTTTGGCTGAGATGAGCTCGAGTTGGGTAGGGAGTTTGTTGACGTCTTTGTAGATGCTGACGAAGCGGTCTAGGCTCATGTTGATATGCCCGATTGCGTCAAGTTCGTAGTGCGAGAGGAGATCTGCGACGAGGTCGTGTTTCGTTGTGCTGCTGGTGTTGACCTAAGCGAGGAGGATTTCGCCATGTTGGCAAGGCCTTTGGCGTAGATCTCGACGGATTCGCGTTGTTTATCGGTGTTGTTGAGACACTTACATTTTAGTATCTGGGCAGCCATCTTCAGGCTGAATTCTTGTGAGATCCTTGCCGATTCGTCGGCGAGAGCCTTGAATGCCGTGCTCTCCCGTACCCGGTGAGTCGGCTGCAGAGGGATCGTGATCCGGCAGGAGGGCGGGCAGTGGGAAGGATCGTCCTTCGTCTTCAGGAGGATTTTGCTTTCGCGGTAGAAGTCAGCGAAGGCATGGAGGTAACGCTGTGCGTTATCCTGGAAAGACGGCTCGTTGTTGCGGGTAGCGGGCGTCCGCCACGAAGGCTTCGATTTTGCGGAGGCCGCTTCGAGGGCGAGGTGTTTGTCGGGACGCAGTGGGGGTCAACGTCGGGCGTGTGCGGCGTTCGAGGGGCGTGGGCGTTGGTGGCGTCGGCGACGGTGGGGCGGCTGCGCGTGATGTATTAAACATCTCCTCGTCATCGAGGTACCGTGCATCGCGCTTGTTGCCTGAAGCCGTGGATCGATGCGACGCGGATCCGGAGGACATGTTTTGTTGTATCACACTTTTTATTTTGAGGGGATGTCCAAAATTAACTTTTAATTGGTCAATAATCGGATTTTATCCATTACCTACTAGTTAACAACGGGAGTTGCCAGTGACCAAACAATGGCATCTCTTGTTTCGCCCTCGGTGGCTCGTCAGTGGTTAATTAGCAACTATACAGCAACTAACATAGTTAAAAAGTGGTATACACAGAGGACAGTCACGGGGACTGAGATGTGTTGATTGTAGGGCACGGTTGAACCCACAACTGGATAGAAAACGATTTTGGATATAGAGTGGGAGGGTGGATAGAAAAGCCATTTGATGGGAGAGGGGCTTTTTTGAGGACCCGGCATGGCCTAGCTGACGGAGTCAGCTGCCATGGCTGTTGATGTCTCTTGTACTTAGGCAGCTGCTGCTGGCATGTGGCCGGTTTCACGTGGAACACGTGCTAAGGTAGGTAGAGGATACTTACGTATCCGGTGTAAGCCTACCTTATCAGCAGCCAAAGGCAAAATCAACAATGCTACCTATATAGACCAAAAGTTATATAGAGATACATTTTAAAACGTAAGAACAGCACATAACATATTGGCTAGCCGTGTATCTCCTACTCACAAATTATTTATTTACAGGTAATAAGCAACATAAGATGACTTTGTTACCTAACATAATCAAACGCAAAAAATCGATTTTACTGAAGAAGGAGAAGAAAAATTCCCCGGTCGCTAATACAACTAAGATTTTAAAAAATCTTGATACACAAATTTTTGTGAAGACCGGGTCCTATTCATGTCATGTTGTTGCACCACCCTATGTAACAAGAGGCTAAGAATTCTCAGAAGGGAAGGTTGTTGCTCTCCTTGACCTGCTTTTGCAGCTTTTGCCATCAAGGCAGCGGCACATAGCTGCCACCTGGTGCTGTGGATGTCACTGCTGCTGCCACCCCTTGCTGCTCCGATTGCTGCCACCAAGGATGTGGCTGCCATTCATGTCACTCATTGCTGCAGCCATCACTGCTACTGTCGCCCTTTGCTGCGACCGTTGCTGCCACCGTGGACACAGCTGCCATCAATGGTGCTAATTGCTGTGGCCATTGCTGCTACTATCACCCATTGCTGGGACCTTTGCTGCCACCATCTAGGCGCCATGGCTGTTGTAGTTGCCACTGCCCATTACTGCCACTGTTTGCCACAGCTACCGCCATTTCTACTGCCTGATGGGCTGTCTCATTCCCCATCCAGTTATCTCTCCTTCACCGTTATAAGAAAATCAATGATCAACCTATTTGTGGATTTATTTGATTCTTTCAATGTAATCAATTTATTGAGTTGTCTTGTTGAATAATTAATTAAGTTAATTTATTGAATAGCTAATTCAGTTAATTTATTGAATTAATTAATTAGCAGCCCACTTTGAACTTGACACCCTAACTTTAGACAAAGGACAGACAAGACACAAAATGTGTATTTGTGTTTTACACAAAATGTGTATTTGTGTTTTGGGAACATAAAAATCACAAATACACAATTTGTGATTGAGATTTGGGTATTTGGGTATTTGGGTATTTGGGTTTTGGGTATGCTCCAGTATTCATCATTACTTGTTGGGATGATCTTCCTCTGGAACTAAGACAGATGATTTTTCAAATTCAAAGATTGAATCACTTCAAACAGCAAGTGTAATCACTTTCAGTATTATTACAAAATCAAAAGGCTAATCAGCACGGTGGTATAGTCAATTTGTTTATAAATAAAAAACTTGAAATAGACTTACAGGCGAACATGTAAATTTTTGATGACATACAGTTACTGTAATTTAGATATTTTAAAGGGAACGTTCCGGTCTTTTTTATGTTTCTTGATTATAAAATGACTAAATTCATTCACAAGAGTCACAAAGGGCCCGTTTCGCTGTTCTCATTTTTAAATGTGTACGATCAGGGGAAGGTTCAAGAGTTCTTTTCTTACACCATACACTTCTTTATGATTCGTATCTTGAATTTTTGGTCATCCGAAGTGCTCATAAATTTCGGACCTCGACAAGTCTCACATCCCAGATCTACCATACAAGAAACACGATATTCCACACGATTTTTTTGAGTAAGTGGTTTTCTTGTTATTCTCACAATGCTCATCAAAGTAAATGCACCCACTCACCTGTCAAACCTCTCTTCATTGCTTTTCTCGCACATGACGACATCCCTCCTCGTGGTCTTAACTTTACGCTTCTTTTTCTCTGAATGCAAACTCTGATCGTGGTTGCTTGTTGGCCGTCATTATGACTCCTCCCCTACGGATTTTCATGCATTTGGAAACCTATGCAACTTCAACTCGTGATGGTATCTTGTCGTGCTTGTGACTAATGTGACGTGTCTTTGTTAATATGACTGTCTGAATAAGATCTTACATAAAATAAAGTCTATTGAAAGTTGTCATATACAAGAAAAATAATCTTCTTTAGTGGTCTTACAACTTGTAATTCTTGTTTACAGCTACTAATTTTCATTGTTTACAAGTAAAAACCTTTTACAAATTGTAATGGCCGACGATATTTTTAAATGGATTTGCAACATTTTGGCTCTCAATGATGAACAACTCAAAGTAAAAATTGACCTTCTTCACCAGTTTATCAACACAGTTATTACCAGGGCTCTTGCTAAAGTCAGACATTTTGAAGTTGATCCTCGAAATCTTCGCAATGGAACACTTACTGAGCATAACTTTGCTGATACAATCAATTTGCTTCTTTCAATTGGCGAAACAAACCGTCACTCCTATCAACTCCAATGTCCCAGTAAGCCCGCTCCCATACAACGTTAGCACTCACATGGACATTGACTCCCAAATCAAAGTTTCAACAAGAAGAATCACAGTGAACAAGTCTGAGATACCATCTGGTTGAGATGCCAGCTCACAAACTACTCATCTTCAACTCCGTCAGTTTATTGGTCAAGACTTGGCAGGTTTGGAGCTTTGATTCAAGAATCAAAAGGATTTCAACAACTCTACAACAAAACACTTCAATTGGAAATACGCCATGATTCATTTATACATCATTTATTATCGATTTCTGAATGAACACTCAATGTTTGTATATTCGGATTACCCTGGACAACAATTCGAAACGAATGTACAAAGTGGCGTCATTCACGAAGCAAAAACACTGTCCACTGATGATTGTTCATCAAGCTCATTCTGGAGAGGAACTTTACCGGCACATCGTGAAATCATTGACATTGATGACAACTCAATTGCCTCACCAAACAGATTTCATTCAATTGCAGATGATGGAGAAAGGGAGGGCAATCAATCTACTCAAGACACCATAATTCTGTGCAATAGTATAGTGAATTTGAATACAAAATAATTCTACGACATTGGTTTATAAACTTAAGAGCATCGCATAAATCATTTCAGCAATTTTCTTGAGTAACTCTCGTTCAGTTACATTCAATACTTTGGTTCATCTTACGGTGAGCTTGACGAATCACTTGAAGCATCTTTAATGTCAACCTTCTTCGAAGACCCATAAAACGTTCGAACAAGTTCTTCAGCGACCTTACGTCCACCTTCATAGACATCGTGTTCCAACACCAAACGGAGACTCCCATCCTTATTCGTAATCAATGTATCATGCAAAAGCCCGTTGACACGTTGGTTCAAACCAATAAGCCAAATCCATGCCTCCTTGGTAAGCGAGTCTTTGATATCATCTTCCTGGACCTCTCCTCTTGCTTTCCTTTGGAAATAATCGCGCACATCCTTGCAGTTACCGAATCCAGCGGCCCTCTTCAAATCTCCAAACGACGGCCCATCTTCAAATACACAATCAAACTCAAATCGTTCCCACATCTTAATTGCGACATCAGACAACAACAATCTCTCATCCTTGATAGCAGTATCCCTCTTGTATTCTTTTCGAGTTTTGTCAGATTTCTTCACTGAATGAGCATTCATTGACAGGATAGCATTTCGGTAGAAATCTTCTGTCTTCTTCAAGTAAGCAAGCTTTTCATTCAAGAGTTGCCATTCCCCCCTTTCTTGTTCTGTTGGTTTAGGAACAGCCCAGACACGGTTCTTGTAGGCCAAAGTCTTGTATTCTTCACTGTTCTCTAATGCCTTGATTTCTTGGTCAAGTTGATCAAGTTCCGGAAAACTGCTTGACGACGGGACGACGACAACGAGCATGTCTTCTTTGCTTCCTAGCAAGCCTAGAGATTCAGTGGGGTCCAATGGCTCTTCCTTTCCATCATCGACGACAGCGTTTCTCTTGTCAAAGGCAGCTTTGTTCTTGTAGACGGTAAGTTGAGCGGAAGTGATGCCTGTGAGAATAGAGGAATTCTTGAGATGAGCAGCCTCTCGAAAGTCGGCAACATCGGCAGAAGTCGAGACGGAGACCTTGTTGGCATTCGTTCCCTTGTACGGCAGACCAGTAACAGAGTCCAGGAGAAGAAACCAAACGAAAGGAGAAGGAGGATACGACATGGAGGACTGTTGCACTTGTTGGTTGGATGCCATTTTCATTTTCCGTTTTGGCAAGACATTATTTCGCCTCTAGAAAGACTGTTGATATACGAACAACAATATCATACAAAGTTTGTATGATGGAGTACCTGTAAAAAATAGAAGATGACATAGCATGTATCAAGTAACTTTGGATCGAACTTAGAGGTCATACTAGTTACATGAAGAAAAAAATCGAAAGATATTACCTTTAAAAATATAAAAATCTTTTTATTCTTTATGAGAGAATAGAATATGTTGGTAGGTCATACTATGATGATTGAAAAAAATTCTTAAGATATTACCTATAAAAAATTGAAGGCTCATGATTATACAAAGACTAATCAGCACAAATAGAAGGTCATGCTAGTTTACTAGTAAAAATTGTCTTGGAAACAACATCTATATAAAATTAATGTGAGCCTGCGGCCAACCTAACCCTTAACCTCTGTGAGGGGGTTGAAATTCCATTATGTAGCGGTTCAAAACCATACTCACGAAAAAATGAACACTACAATCCACCAAATGCACCCTCAAACACATCCCCAACTGCCTCTCTCTCCAAGTTACGCCGAAGTGTGACTCTTGCTACGTTATTCACTCGAATAATACTGTCTCGCCGAGCATCCCCAACAATAGTGAAGACCCGCTTCCTCTTATCTGCTTTAACTTGTCCTGCACTGTACCATGCTTCTCGATCTCACTCCGCTGCACATACTTACTCCAAGTCCCAATGGCATAACCTTATAACATTCTCTCATCCTTGGCCCTCCTCCAAACATATCCCACTCTTGACTTCAAATATTCAGTTGCAGCTAAAAAGAAGATTTGACAAAAGCATCATCGACAAGTACTGGCACATCAAATCCAGGATACTGCTCCATCATTTTAAAAACAGGGTTCCAGTTGGTAGTGAACTCCCTTTCAATTCCCTTCTGAATAAAATCAGTTCCCTACAAGATCGACAGGTTTAATCTTGTAGGCAACATCGTCGCTTACCACCACTGTTCCACAGAGCCACATCCTCCATCCATTCAACCTGTTGGTCTCACGAGAAAACTGGAAACTTTCGGGAATACACCAATACTTACCCTGATAAAAAAACTCATTGGCCTTTGCGACGATTGGTGCAGAACATGCATCAATACCATTTACCTCAACCCTATTTTCTGGTACAGTCACAGTTCCCATCTGATCCAGACGATTCACTAACCTTTGTTCCAATGCAAGGATCCATGAGTCAAGAATTGAAGCATTTATACCCCCGCTCTCCTCTACTTTATCATCAATTGCCTGTGAAATAGAATCCCTCAATTCAGACTTGAACTCCATAACTGCATCCTTGATATCAATGCAGCAGCCTTGGACGGTGGTAATCTTGCGCAAATGTGCAACATGTGGTGGGATTCCAGTTGTAGATGGAACATGGTCATTGAGCTCAAATGCAAGATGATTATTTTTCAGTTCCTGCGTGAGGGGAATAGAGAGAATGGGAAGTTTCCCAAACGGATGGCTTGGATCCAACTCAAGCACACCAAGCATCCAATCAGAATGATGGACCATGCTGGCGAGCAAAATGGACAAGACACCGTGACGGTCGTGCGTCGTCGTGCCATGCTCAATCAAAATTCAACCAAACGTGATATCTAAAGCCTCCAGAACCACAGGATCATTCTGGTCACACCAATGTGGACAAGGAGAGTCAAACTCCACCAAATTCGGATCCTTAAGGCTCAAGAGTTGGCCGAGATAAAAATCTCCACCTGCTGCAAATTGAAAACATACATCGAGTACTTTTCCCATGGACCACTCACCACGGGCTGCAATCGACGTGAAAAGAGGAGGACATGTGGTGGCAAAGGCTGCATGAGTGCCACTCCCCTTCCGAAGACCATGGATGTTAAAGTGTGAGAGGCGACAAAAATTCCTTACAACATCAGCATATCTCTTTGCTATTTCGCCAATCTGGCGGCCAAAACTCTGAGATGCTGTGCGCAATTCCGCTCCAGGGTTAATGAATATCTTTTCAGTGCATGACAAACGCTCTTGATGCACACTCAAATTGCAGCCAAGAGCAGTAAACAAACAATAATGTTCTTGACCCTTCAAAGGGTTAGAATAACAATATTTTTCTTGCACAAACTCGCCTGTTTTATCCATTTTGGTTTCATCATACTTAAAAACAATTGAATCAGAAATGCCACGCTTCAAATTATGCAAGGACAGGCAACCAACATTGATTGAACGAGCCATCAAATTCCACACCAACAAAGCAAAACACCAAACAAACAAATTACGCTCTTGTACTGCCCATTGCAAGACCAACTTGAAGAGAGCGCTGTTGATTGCATCGGCCTCTTTCTCGTCTGTGTTACCTTCTTTTTTGCCTCTGCAAACTCCTTCTTGTAGCAGAACAGGAAGGTGTCAACCTTGGAGTAGAAATTGACTGACAGTAGCTTGTTGGAAACTCGCGAGCCATATTTTATGGCATCGTAGAACTTAGACATGTGGGAGTAAGATGCCAGTTTTCCATTGGCCTTTGTTTTTACATCTGAAAGAAATGCAAGAAAATAAATGGGGTCAAGACCTGAGTAGGTGAGGTCTCGGATGTCTTTATCACTGTAGTACAGTGAAGCATCGAAGCGATCTTCCGGAGAAATGAGGATGGTGCATTGCTCATAAATGTCAACGTAGTTTTCAAAAAGGAAGGAAATAAATCGACGAATTCTGGCGCGATGAGTGTTGCGGACCCTTTTGGTGAGCCCTTTGTCAAATGTGGTGAAGATGGCTGCTGCGTGAGCAGCAGAGATTCCTGCCCCGGCCACGGTCTGTGTGGAGTCGTCCGTGTCACGGGTGTGTGGCAAGATGCGGCCGCCCCCTCCTCCACGGCGATTGCGCGATGATGGCATGATGCGTAGATGTGGGTGGGTGGATATACTAGTGGTTGTGATGGGGCGAAGGTCAATTGCCATCTGCGTTGATGCTGTTTTTACAACAATTGTGGGTTGATGGCGGAAAACAATTAATTAAATAATTATGAGAATTACAGAGGGGGGGGAAGAGATGGGTGACGTGATGTACCCCACTCGCATCACGGAACATAAAATTGCCAGAATGCTGGGTAGATACAAGGCACACTGGGGATAGTGTGAAATCATACAATCTATGTATGATTTTGATGTGTCTTCACGTACCATACACAAAACGCATGACCCCCTGCATAGATTGCACTTTTTTGTGACTCTTCAAAATCATACAAGATTTGTATGATGACTAGGTCAAAATCACGGGAAATTGTATGATTTTGATGGTTGCTGGATTAGAGCATCCTCAACATGTGTGGCCACTCACTGGTTGTGCGCTCATCGATTGAAGTACCATGTGAAAGCGCTTATGAGGTTAACACCTGACTTTTCGATTAGATCAGTCACCCTCACATTGCTATTCCCTACGTATATACAGCAAAACTCATACATCCCTACGGAGGAATTAATTACCTCCACCATTTCCGCCGCCAAACTCAAACACGCAGCCATGGTCGTCCTCTTGGTGATTCACTTAATTTACATCTACACCACACTCCGTAACATCAGTGCAAGCTACAGCTACCATTTCAACTCATTTCACCCATGTAAACCCCAGATCAACCACCCCACCATGGCACACATCCCGCCTTCTCATCAACACCCCAACTCACCACAGCTTACCCCGTTACTAAACATCACCTCCCAACACCACGATTCCCACCTAACCCTCTGCGGACCCACCCTTCAACCTATACAAGGCAATGGCATTCACACACCTCTTACTCTCAACACACCAAGAGAAGTAAAAAGACAGCAGAAAACTAAAAAGGTAATCCCAACGCACCATAAGAATCCACAAACCTCAGGCACAACCCACGGTCATACAGGCCGCCCTCCGCCAAAACCAAATATCATGTACATAGCACACAGCTCCTCACAAACAAACATCATCCATCCAACTTGTAAAGTCCAGTTCCCCATCATGTCTCCATCAACTCGGACATCGCAACTAACAAAGGCACGCACGACAAAATCCAAATCTCCCACTCCCGCCGCACAAAAGAACCGCTCCACGATCAACCAACCATTGCCTCCTAAACCCATCCCTACGATGTCCGAAATTCAGGATATGGAGATGTCCTCCAAGCAAGGGAAGGAAAACTCACAACCTGCCGCCAAGTCAACCCTCACGCAAGATGAAGCCACCAACATCAACCAGATAATCAGTGAGATCAATAACCCTAGTCTCCTACAAGATTCATCCTTGGTAGTCAAGACTACACAATCGAACTCCCCATCGAACTCTCCGGCAAAGAAGACGTCCAACACATCGGAGTCTGAGGCAGAAGAGTCTCAAGTTCAAAAAGGCAGCACGCAAAAGAGAAAGACAAAGAAAAAGTTCGTCCGTCCCAACTAACATGACGGCCTTATGTAACTACATTAAAGGCCTCAACCCCCAAGCATTCCAGGCCTCCAACAGGCCTACACAAGACTCGACTGACCTCTAAACCGGAGCTATGGCATGTTGACCCAGCTCCCTAGCATATAGTGTGATCTCCATTGCCTGTGACAAGGACCCAGAACTTCTCATCAATCAGATTTCCTACGAATGGGCCCGATTCGGCAACCACCTGAAAATCAAGGAGCTACAGGCAGTTGAAGCCATCACACCCTTTGCGATCTATTATGTGTACGCGATGACACACAAACAAACTTTAATTGATGAACAAAAAGAAATCCGGAAGGCTGCTCAGAAATTAATGCACTAGGAAGATTATTTTATAGACAGAGACATTCCAATGAGATGGGGCTACTTGCCTATTCCTCTGATTAGTCTCCGCATGAATGTGCCCAGGATCCCAAAACACTCGGAGCCTACCAACATGTCAAGGCTCCCGTCCAACATACAGACTTGCAGGCGGGTACTGCATATCCAAGTGGACAAGAGCGAGCTCGAACTGGTGACACACTTGGTCCAATATGCGAAGAAAGCAGGACTTTATAGCAAATGGTGGGGAAACCACGCTCATCCAACAGAGAGTGTAGATTGGCAGTCGCCGCCCGGAGATATCCGACAAGCAGCCAAGTTTGCGGTCAAGATGACTAATTACAACGCAAGTATGACAAGAATTGACGTGTTCGGGTTCTTAGACCTTAACGACGTCATTGAAGTCAAGAAACCCGATGGCTCTATAGCAAAGCACCTTACAGGCCGCCAATGCCTGACCTAGCTATTCAAATTTCAAGACGCGTCGTTGCTAATTGCAGAGGCCCATCAGCAAGTACCCCTAGGCTCGGTGTCACTGGTATACCCGAATATTCCAGAGGGCAAAAAACTGATCTCCGGACTTGCAAAACAAATCGCAGCATTCACACAAGGTCACCTTGCTGACCAAAAGATGGATGAAGCTTTCGTCCAAGAATTCCTCAGGATTTTTGTCGACCCCCAGCTCATTCATGAAGCTACCCACTGCCAATGGGACTCCAGCATGCAGACATTGTTGACTCCTTCAGAACTTGAAGAAAACGCTGCCTCCAATGAGTTAGAGGAACAAGGCTGGTGGCGTGATGTGGTAATCCAATACGATACCACAAAAGGGCAAGGTAAACGCCCATTCGCCTCACCACAAGCTCTGTTTGACCTGGATGGCCCACAGTCATTTTTAAGACTCCTTGAAGAGAGTCAGGATTCAAGAGTCCACAGGACAGGACAAATCAATGCCGGATGCATCCGGAAGCAGTATTGTATCCGATGAGGGCCGCGGCGGCAAACGGTTGGGACACACGCCCGAAAGTGTTGGAGTACGGGAGGACGAGGACAGTGCAGATATGGAATACGAGTCTGATGAAGTTTCAGAATCGTCCACGGCTAGTGTTGCCGATCTGGCTGAAAGTCTTCCCAGAAAGACCGGATAATCCAGAACCATGCACTCTCAACAACTGTGGCAGACATGGCAAATATTGCCGCCAGTAGTCAGTGTGACACCTCCAGCAGCAGGAGGTCCCAGCGACAAGCTGGCCTTTTTCATAGCAACAAGCAGATTAGTAGATCTATAAATATAATCAGCAACCTTGGCATGCGCCAAACTGTAAAGCAGAGGGGTAGACTCAACCTACTCAACCATCGGAGAACCTCAACGCACTCAAGAGGAGAGCCGCCAGATTTACCAGGGCATATGTCTCAGAGGATCAGTCTGATTGAGCGCTTATGAACACCGCAAAGAACAACCCCAGTAAACCAAACGCACCTCCCACTCAACTTTCTAGCGATAGGACAACCAAAGATCAAGAAATGGCTGCGTTGGTAGATGAACACCGTGCACTCCTCACTCCAATAGGCATCACACCCTGTAACAAGGGGGACGATGTAACCAGGATACTCTACGAAAACATCAACGGCCTACCAGCGAAAATGTCAGGCAATGAAAAACTGACTAAACTAGTGGAGAATGTAGATGACCTGGAGGTTGACCTATTTGCATTCAATGAACATAAGATTAACTTCAAACACAGAGACAATAGGCGCCAAGGTTTAGGTAAATTGTTAGATGGAGGCGAGACACTTACTCGGGCAATCGGCGGAAATATATCACACCCTTTCGCCTCTTCCATGGGGAGATGTATGGAAGGCGGAACAGGAATCATGGCATTTGGCAAAGTAGCAAGCCTACTATGATCAGACCTATCAGGGATGGACAGCTCTGGGTTAGCTAGATGGTCTTATATGACCTTCTCAGGAAAGGAAGGTCACATGACCACTGTCATCTTGGGTTACAACCCTTGTAAAAACCCACCGAAGCATATTCACTCCTCTTACCAACTCCATCGGGCCTATCTCATTATCGCAAAAAAGGACAACACATGCCCACGGAAACGATTCAAGCACGACCTCATCCACTTACTTACCAATTAGCACCAAGACGGCCGCCGCCTGGTGGTGTGCCTTGATGCAAACGATCATGTTTATCGGAGCCGTCTGGGGCAAGCTCTACTCTCAACGCCGGAACTAGACCTACGCGAATCAATGCTCTCTCATACTGGTAATGAGCTGACGGTGACTTACTTCCGCGGCTCTTGCCCCATTGATGCCATCTGGATGACACCAGATATTGTGATCAGGAACATCTGCGCAATGCCTATTGGATACGGAGTATAGGTGACCATTGCTCGTTCATCCTAGACGTCAGTACACGCTCGTTAGTAGACCACAACCCCCAGCTCATCAGACGCCCCACCATGCGCCAATTAAACACCAAGATCCCCTTTTGTGCCGATAGATACAATGAAACCCTGGAACGTCAGATCATTTATCACAAGCTCATCCCAAAGTTGAACGAGGCTCACCAAAGCGGTAGCACGCCGGAGAATCTCCAAAAAAATTGAACGCCATAGATAGGACCTCAACCCAACTCATGAAAAATGCAGAGAAACAGTGCCGGAAGCTGAAATCAGGAAGGATACCCTTCTCGCCAGAAGCCTCCCTCTGGATAAAAAGAACATTATGTTATCAGGCACTCTTGCGGTACTGGGCAGGCAAGGCAAAGAACACCAGCAATCTGGCACGTCAAGCACACCAGTGCAACATCAGTTCGCCCTTCTCCTTATCCATCCAAACTATTCATGACAGACTCACCGAGTGCAAATCCAGATGCAAGTACTTCGCAAAATTCGGACACCGGCACAGAAGACAACACTTGTCTGAAAGACTACAAGCAGGGAAAGGCAGGGATGAAACAGCCAAATGCAGGATCCTTCTCATCCTACAAGCCAAAAGGACAGAGCCTTTTGGCGCCAACTGATCTGGTCTCTAGGGAAATGGAGGGGAAGCAGCGTACACTCCATCCAAGTAGAGAACAACGATGGGTCAATAACCGAAGTCTCTACACAACCGTAGATTCAATTGATGATATGGGGAAAATCCATCAAGAAAGGTACCACCTCACGGAAGAGGCCCCTATTTGCCAAGGTCGGCTAAGGGGAGACTTTGATTACAATGCAAGCACCCCCCGCAGGAGAGGCAGTACTGGATGGCTCTTACGTCTTCCCAGGGGGCTATCACGAAGGCACCAAGTCCCTACTCCAGTCCATCACGCAAATCCTTAGGCAGATAACTCCCAACTCAGTGAATCAAATTATCACAAGGGAAGACTGGCAACGCTCCTGGCAAGCCAAGAAAGAGATGACCTCGTCGTCTCAATCAGGGCTACATTTTGGGCACTGTCTCTCAGGCTCTGATCTCTGATTTACATGCTCTAAAACTGTCTACTGCACTATACCACGAGGTAGCTCTTCACAGGTGGAAATCAGGTCTTTGCGTCATGTTGGAAAAAACACCGAGAGTTAAGCTAATCTCCAAATTGCGTGCCATACTGCTGATAGAAGCTGACTTCAATGCAGCCAACAAAATCCTCTTTGGCACCAGAATGTTAAACCAAGTACAACAATATCGTCTAATGCCCAATGAATATCTCCGACACCCAGGAGCTGACTATTGAGGTGTCACTTCCAGACGGAAGCTCGGCCCCAATCCAGCAGCTATCAGTACACACTCCAAGCACGACTCTTGGCGGGTCCACCGCCCCAACAGGCACGGATTGTGCACTTGCACAGCTCATGCAGAAGGCTGAAACATGGGCACATGCCACCAGAAACTCAGGTTTAAGACCCCGCGACTTCCACATCAGTATAGCCCTAAAATTCTGGCCGAAATTGAGATATGGTTTATGCGCAAATAAAAGCCCCTACGAGGATTTGGTGGCAGCCATGCACTGACTATACTACTGGCTAGCTCCTTTGGGAGGCCTCCTCCGCTCGGCAAAAAGGGAAATCCAATACCTCGACACGGGATTCTATGGTTTGGGATTCCCTCACTGGGGGATTGAAACACTCATCAAATCATACAAGAAATTCTTCCTCCACATCGGTACTTCCACTATTGTCGGAATGCAACTCAATGCAACAGTGGAAACATTGATCATCGAACTTGGCATATCATCCCACTCCTTCCTACAGAGCTACCACAGGTACCAGAAAAGAACAACAAGATGTTTCTGCGTTAGCCTATGGGAAAAACTCAATTACTTTAAACTCCAACTCAAACTACACCAAGAAATAACCGAATGCCCAAGGGAAAATGACCAATGGCTGATGACAGCATTCGAATTGGCAGGATACTCGTTGAATAAATGTAACATGCTTAACGCCGTCCAACTACACCAGCAAGCACTTTTTGAGTCCGATCTCTACAGTGCAGATGGGAGAACGATAAACACCAGGTACCTCCAGCCAAGAGAACCTGGCCAGCAGTGGTCTACCTATCGGTTTGGCAAACAATACCCTCTCCCCTCAGCTTTTGCCTTATGGGGGGAAGCGATACTCCAGATAGCTCTGGGAGGGAGAAGGCTGCAACACCTCGGAAAATTCATCTGCCGAAGCCACGTCATCTGGCAGTGGCGATATGATCCAGTACATGATGTTGCGTATCATCTTTTAGCCACAGGAACAATAACTTACCGCCGCAGCACCACAGGTCGAAATACGAGACAAGTCAGTTACACATGCCAGGAGGGGTCCACATCAGACAAATCTCATCTACCTCTATGCTCAGTGTCTCAACTCACAGGAGAGCAGATCTCAATTTCGTCACACGTCACGGGATCCCCGCCAGCACCAATACATACCCACTTCACTTCAATACTAAAATCGTTGTCCAACGCACATCTTTGGTCGAACCTCCAATACACCGGCAACTGCATGCGGATTTATGAGGAGGTCTGACAGGGAACTCTTATCTGTGTCTCAGACGGGTCCTTCATAAGGGAAATACACCCACATGTTTGCTCAGCGGCCATCATGGTAGAATCCACGACAGGGGCAGGCCAAATGTCCCTATCCTTCACCAACTCCTCGTGGGCTGTGAATGCCTTCCTAGGAGAACTTTTAGGCTTACTCGCAGTACATCTCCTCCTTCAGAGCCTGGCCAACACAGATCCACAGCTATTTGGCAGTGTCGCAATATACTCCAATTGCTTGGGTGCTCTACACACCATTAGATCATTGCCTCCCGTTGGGGTTCCCTTGACATGGAAACATGCTGATGTCCTCATAATCACTTCCAAGTGCAGGAAACAAATCCCTCTACGTCTTACCTATTACCATGTGAATACACACCAGGATGATAATTCATATTGGAAAAAACTGGAACGACCAGCCCAGCTCAATTGCGCCTGCGACACTGAGGCTAAACAAAGGATACTTGAGTATGACATAGAGCAACCAGATTCACAGTACCTGCCACAGGAATCGATCTTGCTTACGGCCAATGGGGAAAAGATGACATCAGAAACGGACACCATCCTTCGGGTTTATATGCACACAAGAGAAGTACGATCACTCTTCTTGAGCCAATTCATACTGAGTGGAGAACAATTTAACAAAGTACACTGGGACGCAGTACACGTGAGGCTGCACTCATGGCGAAAAATGATTCAACTCTTTGCGGCAAAACATGTATTTGGAGTATCTGCGGTCCTGGGCAACTTGTCACGGCAAAAGGAGTTTGCCCACCCGGGAGCAACATGCCCTAGCTGTATGCTGCACAAGGAGACAACATCAAACCTGCTAATGTGCAGAGAAGAGGGACGGATGAAATGCCTATCACGTTTAATAAATTGCCTGGGAGATTGGTTACATTCGGTAGGCACATTTCCAGCACTCGTAGATGTCATCAAGGCCTTCCTCCACACCAGAGGAACAATGCAATTCTCAACGCACCTAGCAGATATCCCACATGCATATGCAAGATTCATAAACTCCCAGGTCACCATTTGATGGAACTGAACTCTTGAAGGTATGATTTCGATAGAACTATCGGCACTCAACAGAAGTGACATATTTCTCCCAACGAGACACACACTGACGGAGCAATGGATACAGGGCCTAATCGGAAAACTACTCGAGGTGACTCATGGAATTTGGATTTACCGAAATATTACGATGCGCAACGCGACATCAGGCATGATCGCTTCCGAAGGAAAGGAGCAACTGATGCAAGAGATTGAAGCTCAGATAGAACGGGGAGGAGAGGGACTCAAAGAGCAAGATAGGTGGATGCTAGAGGCTATACAAACGGCACGAGAAAAGTTTCGCATGATGCTCAATTAATCAGACAGAATAAGACATGAAGCTATGCTTTATATCTCAGGGCACATATCCTGGAAGGAGAGAGTGACTCTCTCAGGCGGTTGCGACTGCAACGCTCCAGCCTCATGCAGACTGGAGCGTCATAAGACTCCAGAATGGTTAAACAAGGTCTAGGTAGAATTTAAAGATTACCTAATTTGCTAAGTTGTTGTTGTTAGAGTGCATGGAGAAGGGTACGAGTTTTAGTGTAGTCCTGATGCGAGCCATTTTTTTCTAGTGCGTATCATGTAAAAAACATCACGTGCTGCGTCAACACTCACCCACCATGAAAATTTCCGCCACATCGTCAGAATTCAGCCTACCACACAAAAAAACATCACAGATATTAAACTTCCGCTACCGCACAATCCACGGGCACATCCGCGACAACGACATCCCCGGCGCGATCACCTCAATGCATTGTATTGTGGGAGGTCAAATCCCTCCAGCACCATGAAAATTTTGTTACATTTTTCGTCGTGGCATGGTGTGTTGGAAATTCGACATTTTCCGTATTGGTAAGATGTTTGAAAGCCAATTTCACTTATTTTGTCAATCTACATTGCCGCCTCATGAATTGTGTTGTCTTCTTCTCCTTCATCTTCCTCCATGTTGCCCTGTGACTCAAGAACTTCAGTAATGGGTGACATAGGCATAATATCCGAATTATTAGGTGAGTCGTCTGCCTCCTCCAACTTTTGCTTCAACTTGTTTTTCTTCTCCTTGCTCATGTTCTTGATTATATTCCCCATCTGCCTCTCAATCAAGCATTAATGCCTTGCTAAAGCAGTGTTTCGCATTGTCACTGCCTGATTGGTGAGTTTATTTAATTCTTCTTCTTCTTCTTCTTCTTCTTCTTCTTCTTCTTCTTCTTCTTCTTCTTCTTCTTCTTCTTCTTCTTCTTCTTCTTCTTCTTCTTCTTCTTCTTCTTCTTCTTCTTCTTCTTCTTCTTCTTCTTCTTCTTCTTCTTCTTCTTCTTCTTCTTCTTCTTCTTCTTCTTCTTCTTCTTCTTCTTCTTCTTCTTCTTCTTCTTCTTCTTCTTCTTCTTCTTCTTCTTCTTCTTCAACCAACCAACCAACCCTCCATCGTGGGGGCATCTGCTCCACTTTGCAACACATCCTTCCACTTGCCTACTAACTCGTTCTTTTCAATCTAGTTACTTTAATTTTGTAATATTGCAGGAGTACTTTCAACTCCTGAATATTATAGTTCTCAGCTCCCTTGGCTTGAACCAAAATGGTGTGTGCCTCTTGTTCAATATTGTTGCTTTTTAATGCCACCTCCTTCTTCTTCATCAATTCCTTCTTCCTCCGGTCATTATTTAGCTTAGTTACCCCCAAAATACATCATCAGTTGTGTAGTGGCTGGCACCCATTGCCTGCCACATTGATCTATGATTTGTCGCCTCCGCTTTCATGTTGATGCGCTCCATCGAATGCTTTGCTGTGACCCCCACTTTCTTGACTTTATTCACCATTGCTTTGAATGCTTCTCCATTGTATCCATGGCCGTTAGGAAGTGAGTGCTTTTGTCGTTGGCGGTCTGGATGATATCTTGCATCATTTTATTTGTTGCATCGTCGTCATCTCCCATCTCCCTCCTTACCTTGCTGTGATTTTCAATACAGCATCTTGTCAGTGGTGCCACACCACACTTGCTCCATGCATTCAAATTCTTTCCCCCGCTGAAACCAAATTCAAAGCCAGATTCCGACACAACAAACTGGGATACTGGGTCCGTGCCTCCAATGTAGCTAAGTACAGTTACGTCCTAGGCCATACCCTGACCTTGGGACCTGTTAGCAGCCTTGGGACCTGCTAGCGACCCCACAGGGCTGTTAGCAGCCTTGGGACCTGCTAGCGGCCCCACATGGTCTGGCCTTCAGCCACTTGCGCAGCCACCAAAACACCCACATCTGGTACATCTCTTTGCCTGCTAGTGTAGTTCGAGCACCGTGCTCATAAATCTAGTAGGTAGATTTTATCACCAACATGGTGCTCTTCTTCATACCTACTTAGACTTCATCACTTCTCTTCCAACACCATCATTGCAAACTCACCCTCTGACCACACACCGGTTACCACCTTCTTATGCTGCATCACCATGACACGGGAAGAGATCACCATGGTTTTCGCCATGGCAGCGACGACTTTTCAACCCATCTCGGGCCAACCCAGTGACGACGACCTCACCGCGCTTCGCCACGTCCTCTATCCCCTCCTCCTCGACATCCCGTACGATGAAGACAACACACACAACCTCATCGGCCTCATTGAGCCTACCACTTTGTACACGGCCACTTGGGGCGCACAATTCCTGCCTCTGCCACGCCCGCCTGTTTATCCATCGTCGACAATGCGGCAACTGCAGACTTCCGGGCATGCCAAGAGGCCGAACATGCCGTCCTGGTCCGGGACTTTTCCTCCTACAAAGCGGCCGGACGAGCAACAGCAAATTCATCCACAATGCCGTTGACAAGATTCTGTATGGTGACCTCCGCCACGATTGATCCTTCTACACGCACGCCACAGCAAAACAACTCCTCTCGCACTCGATGACAACTGTGGTGGCCTCCACCCCAGCGAGCTTGTAAACCTCCCAACTGACATGTTGGGATTCTACACAACTGCGGATCGGCATCCCCGAGTACATCAACGTACTCGAGGCAGCGCAACGCAAACTAGCACGTGCCAACCTCCCCATGTCAGATGACCAACTCCTGGCCATTGCCTCCACCGCCATCCTTGCCTCGAACCAATTCCCTCGACCAACAGATGACTGGGAAGCTAAACCTTGCGCGAACAAAACATGGACAGCATGGAGAACCCACTACCGTGCTGCCCACATCACCCGAAAGCATCAACTCATTGCCTCTGGAAATGCCATGCCACCCTCGACTGCAAACGCCCAAATTGCTGAAGACGATGTACACCTGATTGAGGGGACATTTGCTCGACTGGTTGGGTACCTGGACAACTTGGCAGCGGCCGCCACATCAGAACGCACCACCCTACAATCCCTGATGGAGGCTAATGCGGCGCCGTAGCAAATGTGATTGCCCTCACCACAAGTATGGCCAGCCTCACGGCCGCCTACACCACCTTGGTGGCGATGCTCTTTGCCTGCTAGTGTAGTTCGAGCACCGTGCTCATAAATCTAGTAGGTAGATTTTATCACCACCATGGTGCTCTTCTTCATACCTACTTAGACTTCATCACTTCTCTTCCAACACCATCATCGCGAACTCACCCTCTGACCACACACCGGTTACCACCTTCTTATGCTGCATCACCATGACACGGGAAGAGATCACCATGGTTTTCCCCATGGCAGCGACGACTTTTCAACCCATCTCGGGCCAACCCAGTGACGACGACCTCACCGCGCTTCGCGACGTCCTCTATCCCTCCTCCTCGACATCCCATACGATGAAGACAACACACACAACCTCATCGGCCTCATTGAGCCTACCACTTTGTACACGGCCACTTGGGCGCACAATTCCTGCCTCTGCCACGCCCGCCTGTTTATCCATCGCCGACAATGCGGCAACTGCAGACTTCCGGGCATGCCGAGAGGCCGAACATGCCGTCCTGGTCCGGGACTTTTCCTCCTACAAAGCGGCCGGACGAGCAACAGCAAAATTCATCCACAATGCCGTTGACAAGATTCTGTATGATGACCTCCGCCACGATTGATCCTTCTACACGCACGTCACAGCAAAACAACTCCTCTCGCACCTCGATGACAACTGTGGTGGCCTCCACCCCAGCGAGCTTGTAAACCTCCCAACTGACATGTTGGGATTCTACACAACTGCGGACGGCATCCCCGAGTACATCAACGTACTCGAGGCAGCGCAACGCAAACTAGCACGTGCCAACCTCCCCATGTCAGATGACCAACTCCTGGCCATTGCCTCCACCGC
Source organism: Cyclotella cryptica (assembly GCA_013187285.1). Lineage (NCBI taxonomy): Eukaryota > Bacillariophyta > Thalassiosirophyceae > Thalassiosirales > Thalassiosiraceae > Cyclotella > Cyclotella cryptica. The sequence continues at coordinate 3,517 of JABMIG010000366.1, read as the reverse complement.
CATCCTTGCCTCGAACCAATTCCCTCGACCAACAGATGACTGGGAAGCTAAACCTTGCGCGAACAAAACATGGACAGCATGGAGAACCCACTACCGTGCTGCCCACATCACCCGAAAGCATCAACTCATTGCCTCTGGAAATGCCATGCCACCCTCGACTGCAAACGCCCAAATTGCTGAAGACGATGTACACCTGATTGAGGGGACATTTGCTCGACTGGTTGGGTACCTGGACAACTTGGCAGCGGCCGCCACATCAGAACGTACCACCCTACAATCCCTGATGGAGGCTAATGCGGCGCTCGTAGCAAATGTGATTGCCCTCACCACAAGTATGGCCAGCCTCACGGCCGCCTACACCACCTTGGTGGCGATGCTCTTTGCCTGCTAGTGTAGTTCGAGCACCGTGCTCATAAATCTAGTAGGTAGATTTTATCACCACCATGGTGCTCTTCTTCATACCTACTTAGACTTCATCACTTCTCTTCCAACACCATCATCGCGAACTCACCCTCTGACCACACACCGGTTACCACCTTCTTATGCTGCATCACCATGACACGGGAAGAGATCACCATGGTTTTCCCCATGGCAGCGACGACTTTTCAACCCATCTCGGGCCAACCCAGTGACGACGACCTCACCGCGCTTCGCGACGTCCTCTATCCCCTCCTCCTCGACATCCCGTACGATGAAGACAACACACACAACCTCATCGGCCTCATTGAGCCTACCACTTTGTACACGGCCACTTGGGGCGCACAATTCCTGCCTCTGCCACGCCCGCCTGTTTATCCATCGTCGACAATGCGGCAACTGCAGACTTCCGGGCATGCCGAGAGGCCGAACATGCCGTCCTGGTCCGGGACTTTTCCTCCTACAAAGCGGCCGGACGAGCAACAGCAAAATTCATCCACAATGCCGTTGACAAGATTCTGTATGATGACCTCCGCCACGATTGATCCTTCTACACGCACGTCACAGCAAAACAACTCCTCTCGCACCTCGATGACAACTGTGGTGGCCTCCACCCCAGCGAGCTTGTAAACCTCCCAACTGACATGTTGGGATTCTACACAACTGCGGACGGCATCCCCGAGTACATCAACGTACTCGAGGCAGCGCAACGCAAACTAGCACGTGCCAACCTCCCCATGTCAGATGACCAACTCCTGGCCATTGCCTCCACCGCCATCCTTGCCTCGAACCAATTCCCTCAACCAACAGATGACTGGGAAGCTAAACCTTGCGCGAACAAAACATGGACAGCATGGAGAACCCACTACCGTGCTGCCCACATCACCCGAAAGCATCAACTCATTGCCTCTGGAACTGCCATGCCACCCTCGACTGCAAACGCCCTAATTGCTGAAGACGATGTACACCTGATTGAGGGGACATTTGCTCGACTGGTTGGGTACCTGGACAACTTGGCAGCGGCCGCCACATCAGAACGTACCACCCTACAATCCCTGATGGAGGCTAATGCGGCGCTCGTAGCAAATGTGATTGCCCTCACCACAAGTATGGCCAGCCTCACGGCCGCCTACACCACCTTGGTGGCGATGCTCTTTGCCTGCTAGTGTAGTTCGAGCACCGTGCTCATAAATCTAGTAGGTAGATTTTATCACCACCATGGTGCTCTTCTTCATACCTACTTAGACTTCATCACTTCTCTTCCAACACCATCATCGCGAACTCACCCTCTGACCACACACCGGTTACCACCTTCTTATGCTGCATCACCATGACACGGGAAGAGATCACCATGGTTTTCCCCATGGCAGCGACGACTTTTCAACCCATCTCGGGCCAACCCAGTGACGACGACCTCACCGCGCTTCGCGACGTCCTCTATCCCCTCCTCCTCGACATCCCATACGATGAAGACAACACACACAACCTCATCGGCCTCATCGAGCCTACCACTTTGTACACGGCCACTTGGGGCGCACAATTCCTGCCTCTGCCACGCCCGCCTGTTTATCCATCGTCGACAATGCGGCAACTGCAGACTTCCGGGCACGCCGAGAGGCCGAACATGCCGTCCTGGTCCGGGACTTTTCCTCCTACAAAGCGGCCGGACGAGCAACAGCAAAATTCATCCGCAATGCCGTTGACAAGATTCTGTATGGTGACCTCCGCCACTATTGATCCTTCTACATGCACGTCACAGCAAAACAACTCCTCTCACACCTCGATGACAACTGTGGTGGCCTCCACCCCAGCGAGCTTGTAAACCTCCCAACTGACATGTTGGGATTCTACACAACTGCGGACGGCATCCCCGAGTACATCAACGTACTCGAGGCAGCGCAACGCAAACTAGCACGTGCCAACCTCCCCATGTCAGATGACCAACTCCTGGCCATTGCCTCCACCGCCATCCTTGCCTCGAACCAATTCCCTCGACCAACAGATGACTGGGAAGCTAAACCTTGCGCGAACAAAACATGGACAGCATGGAGAACCCACTACCGTGCTGCCCACATCACCCGAAAGCATCAACTCATTGCCTCTGGAACTGCCATGCCACCCTCGACTGCAAACGCCCAAATTGCTGAAGACGATGTACACCTGATTGAGGGGACATTTGCTCGACTGGTTGGGTACCTGGACAACTTGGCAGCGGCCGCCACATCAGAACGTACCACCCTACAATCCCTGATGGAGGCTAATGCGGCGCTCGTAGCAAATGTGATTGCCCTCACCACAAGTATGGCCAGCCTCACAGCCGCCTACACCACCTTGGTGGCGTTACAACATGCATCTGCTCCACCCGGAACAGCTACACAACAACCGCAACGCACGCGCACATCTACCCGCCCGTCAACAACCCTACCCACGGTAGTGCTGGACACACGGATTCCGAGTACAAGAGGGACACTCCAGTGCAACATGCGCCAACAAGGCAGAAGGGCATAAGGATACAGTGACACGTGCAAACACGATGGGAGGCAGCATGGTCAACAAGGGTTGGGAAAGCAAGTGACAGGAGGGGCCGGTAGATGCAGCAGCTTTAAGTATTGTAACTAACCAATTTTCAAACTATAATATTGCCACTACTGCATCATCCTGTAGTTCACTCCTCCACTCTGACATGGCCATTGCTGACACAGGTGCCAGGGACCACTACTTCCTTGCAGAGGCCCCACTGACCAATATCAACACCCACGCCCCACACACCACCATCCGGACAGCTACAGGCCAACCACTGTACTCTACCGGCACAGCAACCCTCAACCTGCCCACCATACCCCCAGGTACACAGCAAGGTCACATTGTCCCGGGCCTCACACACAACATCGTTAGCATTGGTACACTATGCAATGCAGGTTGAACAGCCCTCTTTGCGGAAAATACACTCACAGTCACAGACTCAGAGGGTACCACCATCCTCAGTGGTCGCGACACAAATGCTCCCCGTCTATGGAAAATCAACTTGAGGCCACCTCAAGACCCTTTTGCACTGCATGTAGCAAGGCCCTGCATCACTTTAGATCCAACACCTGGAACA
>JABMIG010000026.1:985656-1000363 GCA_013187285.1 Cyclotella cryptica | reverse complement strand
CCCTCTGCAGCCCTGGGGTCTATTTTTTTTATTGGGTTATGATCCCCAATATAGACCCCGGATTGGCGAAAAAATGGCGTGCAGCCCAGGGGTCTATACGCTCTGGGGTCTATAAAAATATAGACCCCCGACTTTTTTTATAGACCCGGGGTCTATATCGACCCGATATAGACCCGGGGTCTATTTTTATTTTTTCGAAGGTTGGCCGGGGTCTATATTTTAGGTACTAGTTCCTACAAGGAGATTCCATGAAGAGCTCCACCAGCCCTTCTCCAATTTTGCAGAAAGTTTGATCGGCTACCTCAGCAAGACAGGCAACTTGCAAAAAAATAGGACATTTTGGCGATAAAAGTTTGGCAAAGTGATGACTTTAGCGACTTGCGCGATTGAAACTTACGACATTGAGACGACTCGGAGAACGAAAGTGACGACTTGCGACCGAGTGACGACCACTGAGTCATCAAAATGTTGTAAGTTACGACATGTTACGACAACCAAAGTTGTCACTGACGTCCATGTTACGACAGAAAGTCGTCACTGACGACCATGTTACGACACCAAAAGTCGTCACCGATGACCATGTTATGACACCAAAAGTCGTAGCTGACGACAATGTTAAGACAGCCAAAGTCGTCAGTGACGACCACGTTACTACCTCCTTAGTCGTAAGTTACGACAAGTTACGACATACTACGAGTTTAAGTGTAGTAACGAGGCATGACATTTTTGACTAGTAGGTACCATATCAAGTAAAAAAACATCACGTGCTGCGTCAACACTCACCCACCATGACGATTTCCGCGGCACCATCAGAATTTCGCCTACCACGCAAAAACCATCGCAGATATTTAACTTCCGCCATCACACAATCCACGGTTACATCCACGATAACGATATCCCCGGCGCGATCGCCTAAATTCATGGTATTGCTGGAGAATGAATCCCTCCTCCACCATGCCCATTTTGTTACATTTTTTGACACAACACAACGTCACGAGAATTCACCATTTTTGATATTAGTAAGTTGTTTGAAAGACAATTTCACTTATTTTATCAATCTGCATTGCCGCCTCATGAATTGTGCTGTTTCTTTCTCCTTCGGCTTCCTCCATTTTGTCCTGTTACTCGAGAACTTCAGTAGGGGGTGACTGAGGCATGATATCCAAATTATTAGGTGAGTTGTCTGCCTCCTCCAACTTTCGTTTCAACTCGTCCCTCTTCTCCTTCCTTTTTTCAGTATATTCCCTATCTGCCTCTCAATCAAGCGGGGTTACGTTTTTGGTGGCGGTGCTTGTGCCTTTGGAGCAGCAATAGGGAGTGCTTTCTTAAACACTGTGCAGGAAAAGGGCGAGAAGGATTTTGTTGCTGCAGAAAATTTGAGAACAATGGGGAAGGGGAACAATATGCATTCATCGCTGCCAATGAGTGAGCTGAGCTAGCCAAGCTGAAGGAAGGCGGCAGGAATGAGTTATTTTGGAAAAGACAAAAGGAATGATTGCGGGATCCACTGCTCGCCTCAGATGAGACACAGCAGAGGTGCAGAAGGAGTCCTATTATTGACAGGCTGACTTATTGTTTTTTGTATTGCATCAGTAAATAAATTAAATAAAGATGTATTCTACATGAACTATTTGATTTATGGTGAATTCTTCTTTATGGACTATTTGTGTAGTTATTTCCTCACAAGAAACCTCTTCTGGTAAGACGAGGTCCTTTTTGCATAGCTCCACTGCAGGCTCATTGCAATGGCTGTAATTCTGCGGATGCAGGCATTTTAGCCATGGCCTTCAGCGCCACATATCCCTCAACATATTAGGAGTGAGCCCATATAGTGTTGACGCGGGTTTTCACAGCTCGGGACGAAGTTACAGTTGATGTAACATGAAGGCTTGGTGGGGGTCAAGGGAACTACGTTTAATTTTTAGGTGATTAGTTTCCATAACATATAGAGTATGCCATCCCTTCCATTATATTGTTTTTCTTCATATTATTTGTAGATAGGAAACATTTTAATACATGGCGACATACCATATGTATAACATGATGCTTTTGCATTCGCCGTGAAGCTACTAGAGCTACGTTAGCGTATGTGTGCAACCTGCGTACCTTTTTTTTACCGTACGATACCATATAATATACAATCCTCACTGCTCGTGCGCACCGCATTACAATACACACTCTATGGTATCTCAAGAGGTAGGTACACCAATATGGAAAGGACACACCTAGAGAGTACATCGTACTGTAGTAGGAAAACGTCGTATATATATAAGTACGTCATTCGTGTTTCCGCCGAAGTCATTCATGGGTCTTTCATCCAACGGTTTGTGGCTAAGATGGTTCTCATGAGGTGTGAAGTGGTCACAAACTGGCGATGATATACGTGAACAGGCACGGGACCGGCTTTTAATTACCTTTAATGGTGAACGGAAAAACCAATCTCCAAAAGAAAAGCCAATCTCCAAAAAGAAAACCGGATACCTTATCATTTTCACGTAGGAATAGTACGAAGATTGGTAAAAGCCAAAAGAAAACTAATTCTCCAAAAGAAAACCAATCCCCAATATATTTGCCGACCTCGATAGGTTGCTATTTTATTTAAGCCTTAAAGACGAAATCAAGACTTTTGTGAGAAGATCTATTCACGATTAGATCGATTTTGAAAAAGAATAGATCTAAACTGCTATTAGCCAACAAGGTGAAATCATAGGTTAGCAATGATCGAAGATCTTAGATTTCTACATTAGAAGTAGATTTTTGAAGTTACATGATTAATTCTTTTCTAGCAATGTGATTTTTCTAAATCATACACTCTAGATCTAACAAATTTTGAGGATCTATTTTAGCAAAACTAGTTAATCTGTTTAGATTCAAATACTCGATAATAGATTCTTAATTAATGTTGCTACATTCGATCTAGATGGTATCCATTCCTCTTAGTGCATTGCTAATCAGTCGTGTATAACATTATGATGTTATGCCTAATTACTTTGACAAATAATCTGTTACTTTAGGTATGGTAGTACTACCCTACCACTGTATTAGAGCTTAGGCACATACCTAGATATATCTTTTAGCAAATAATCAATTTTCCTGGTGTTCCCTGAACCCCGTGTGGCGGAGATGTTTTTCGTGTGACCCTACAACTTCAGTCAGAAATTTGAAGTAGAAGATGATGTCAGAGACCCGTGATGTCATACATCAAAATGATCAACAGAAGGTGAGGAATTGAAGTAGTTCTCACAAAAATGGTGAGCGGACAATGTGGAAAAGTTATGTTTTGTCAAAGGAAATCTGCAAGAATTGTTATTTTTTTGTTACAAAATGGGGTGCGTCAACACTACACTTAAACTCGTACCGCAGAGTCGTCAGTTACGACCGCCAAACGGTATCTCCCCGGAGGATTGAAAGTGTATTACTGCCCGTTTTTGCCCATGGTAGACGTAGACGAAGACTGCCTTCTGACATTTACAACTTCGTTTCCTTCGCTGGATTTTCATTTGAGAGGGAATCGAAATTGTGCATGCACATCAAGCAACATCGACGATGGCGAATGAGGCGGTGACTTATGCTTGTGAGATGGGCTTAGCAAGCGTTTACACGGATCATTCGCTGTTTGGTTTCGATGATATTGCATCAATCATATTGAATAGGGTATGTAGTGTGGACGGGTTTTTGTTGATCCCTTGGTGGATTGTTTTTTTTCTGGCATTTGCAAACTGATTTCTGTTCTTGGCTCAAATCCAGGTGTTGAAATCAACATTGCCAACCGTCGGTGCCGCAATTTGTGTTTCACACACTTGTTGTGACAACTTCATTCTACGTGCCCATATGTTGCCTTCAATTGTTCACCTGATTCCAAACGCTGTCCATACTTCTAAATTTATTCTTGATCTAGAGACGAAAAACGAATAGGTCAGTCATATTCGAAACTTCTTTTGAATGGACAATTTCCCTGTGATCAACCGACATCATCTCATCGCTACGCTTTTCTCCATTGAAAGGATAATGGTTGTGGTAGTATCAAGATTGGTGTATAGAAAAGGTGTTAATCTTTTAGTTGGAATTATTCCACCAATATTCAAATAATTTCCCCGTGTTGACTTTTTGATTGGCGGAGACGGGAACAAAAGCTGTCGTCAGAAGAAATGGTGGAGAGAGAGCGTTTGCATGACCACGTTGAATTTCTAGGCTATGTTCCTCATAGTTCAGTGCGTGATGTGTTGGTTCATGGAAATGTGTTTCTGAACTGCTCTTTGGCGGAATCTTTTTGCATAGCAATTTTGGAAGCTGCATCCGCTGGGCTCTTTGTTGTATCAACCAATGTCGGGGGTGTTTCTGAGGTTCTTCCGCCGGAAATGATTCATCATGCAGATCCAAATGTTGATTCCCTTGTTGAGAGCTTGTCTTGCGCAATATCCGGAAAAATCGATTCAACCGATCCGTTTGAGTTTCATCGCAGAGTGAGCCAGATGTATTCATGGCAAAGAGTTGCAGGTGAAACTGTTACGGTGTATGATAGAGTGATTGCAAGGCCTTGGTTATCGCTATCTCAAAGATTGGTTCGATATAAAACTGTCAGGCATTTAGCGGGGTTTGTGGTGTGGTATGCCTGCTGGGCATTACATTGCATTTCGTTGTTTTCCTTGGGGAATTGTGGCAACCACGGCATTTGATTGACGTTGTGCCTGATTTATGTATAGATAAGGATCAAAAACATTCAAATGATAACGAAAATTCATGAATCATTCTCCCTGAGAGATCTTATGTTTTGACTTATAGAGTTATGACTAAGATACTTTCAGTTTTTCTTGCAAACAAGACCGCAGCCCTCCCAGACCCAGCAACAAATACCATCTTGCGCGACCTCTTCCATGATTCTTTCTCTTCCAGGAGTCGTAAGTTACCAAACGACCTTGTTACTACCACAAAAGTCAGCAGTTCTGCAGTGACTATACTATTTTAACTAACACAAAATAAATTGAAATCAAGATGGAGACTGATGGACTCCAATTTTTCTTTGCTAACAACATATTGTTTTCTAACAAATACTCCCCCCCACGTAGTAGGAGTAAACTTGTAAGAACTTTGTCACTAGAAAAACCATTTTTGAATTGTAGTAATATTTCGGAGCAATATTTTTGAAATTAGTTTACAATGGGGACTAACACAACTCTATCATTACACAAAAACTTATTGTTTGATGCAATGGGAGGGAAGTTCTGTGGGAGTGGAGGTTGTAATTCATGGTTGTGGTGGGGGGAGTGATGACATGATAAGGGCAGATAATAATTTCAAATTAAATAGTTTGGCAAATAAAACAATTGAAAAACTCAACATTGGGTGTAGTCAATGGCCCTCCTTCTCTTCCAGGCTTTAGATTGAAGACATGGGAGGGCAGCTTGGGCATTTAATTCATCGAGGAGAGCAATGGCAGAAGATAGCAGGTCAGGGTTGGTCCTTCCCAATAAAATAGTTGACAAAATAAAAAAAATCACAAAACTCACCATTGATGTGGTCATTTGCCCAGCTAATTTTTATTGGCTTTAAATTGAATCCACGGGAGGGCGCGGCCTGGGGTTTGTGATTCATATATGAGGGGGGTGGCAGAAGATGGCATGTCAGCTCGGTCATATCAAATGAAATAATGGAAGAAGAATAAAAATTCACAAAACTCACCATGTGCACGGTCAAGTGTCCCGCTGCTTTATTTCGGTGTTAGGTTGAAGTCACAGGAGGGAACGACGTGTGGCGTGGTGTTTGTATTTCGTAGAGGAGGGCCGTTGCAGGAGTAGGCAAGTCAGTGCGACGTTTCAAATTAAATAATTTAACAGATTAAAAAAATGGCAAAACTCACCTGTTGCACGGTCAATTGTCGTGCTTCTTTTTTGTGGTTCTGAATTGAAGCAACGGGAGGGCGCAACGTGAGACGTGGGGTTTGTACTTCATAGAGGAGGGCCATTGCAGAAGATGGCGAGACAGGTCGACAAATTTGAATTAAATAATTGACCAATTAAAAACACAAATCTCAGCACTCACATGGTCAATTGTCCTGCTTCTTTTCCTCGTTGTTAGATTAAAGACGCGGTAAGAGCGCAGCGTGCGGCATGGGGCTTTGAAAGTCATGGAGGGGGAGTGGCAGAAGATGGCATGACAGGGGGCATGAATTTCCAATTAAATAGTTTTGCAGAAAGAAACATTGCAAAACACAACAACCAACCTACCTTTTTGCCATATTGAAGGACGCTCTTTTGCCAAGAGTTAAGGCGAGAAGACGTGCCGATAAGCAGCTCAAAAGTCCACAAAATTGCTGAGGTACGAGGGGGGGATTTTTGGAACGATGAGAAATCCCATCTTGCCACGAAAATAATGGGCGTGGCGTTAGCTCAATCCGTTGCGTGCGTCCATGTTGTTTTACGAACATGTTACGACAGGTTACGACCACGACCAAGTTACTACCACCAAAGTCGTAAGTTACGACCATGGTACTACCTTAAAAGTTGTAACTGACGACCATGTTATGACAGCCAAAGTCGTCACTGACGACCATGTTACGACACCAAAGTCGTCACTGACGACCATGTTACGACAGCCAAAGTCGTCACTGACGACCATGTTATGACACCCAAAGTCGTCAGTTACGACAATTAGACGACCGTTTGTCATCCGTTACAGAAGTAAATGACGACTCGGACGACCCATCTGACGACAACTGACGACACAAGTCGCGACTGAAGTGACGACTCTAGACGAAATTTTTCGCTAAAAAGAAGATATTTTTAGCGAGTTGCCTGTCTTGCAGTTGGTAAATCGTAAATCTCAAAAACCAAAGTTCATGGGTTCGGCTCCCAGTCGTGTACGTCCCATGTTAATTTATTTGGAAACGGTCTCCTCTAGAAATAGACCCTACGATCAAAAAATACAGATCAATAAAATTTCGATGTATCCTACGACTACTTCTACGAATTCCCTCTGTGACATAAAGTAAACCTGATGTAAAAAATACATCGAAATTAATAATACGTCGAATCTGTGTCCCATTTCAAATCAATGATGATCGCGGTGCATCGGGATGTATGTAAAAAATATTTTAATTCGGATGTATATTTTACATCGCTACTTTTCTACATACTGATAAAGTATAGTATATCCTACATGCTGTAGGATTCTCAAAGTATATTGGTGGGCAAACACGCTCACGAGACAAACATCAGCAGCCACTGCAAGATGTTTTGGCAGTAGATGTTATTTATGCTGGAAGCTAATGTTTAATGGAGTTATTTGAAACGTACTGGTCCTGGTCAGTACAAAATAGGCACACATATATTCTCTTCAAGTTAACAGAACCATTGTTGTAAATTATATACATCCTCAATTGTTGAACCGTTAATAGGCTAAAAAATATTATGTATATTCATTATTTTTAAATAATTGGAGAATTTTGACCGTTAATAGGCTAATAAATATTATTTATTTTCATTGTAGTAAAATTATCATGGCTCGTTACAAATTATTATCGTGGGATACTTCTATAGTCGTAAAAAAATATTATCGCGGGTTTCATAAGCTAAAAAAATTAACGCTCAAATCATTATGATAAAATAATCGTTGCCCTTAAAAATTGTTATAATGGGTTACTTCCATAGTCATAAAAAATTTAATGGGAATGGCTGAAAAAATATTGTATACACATATAATCGTTAGGAATTTTTAAATTGTTAATAGATATGGCATCACAACATTCAGGTGTCATCATGTCACGAAGTTCTTGTTGGCAGTGTAGATTGTTTGCTGCACTTTTATGCTCAATATATGGTTTATGGTGTCATGAACTCCAGATATCATGTTTCACGAAGTTCTTGTTTGGCGTGCAGATTGTTTGCTGCACTCTTATTTAGTTTGTTTTGAGCACTCTCGTGTTTTGTATGAATTGAGCTCTCTCGCGTTTTGTATGAATGTTCAACCCGGTAGAGATGGTACCAGTTTAAGTGTAGTCGTGACGTGTGACATTTCTTACTAGTGCATATCAAGTAAAAACATCACATGCTGCGTCAACACTCACCCACCATGACGATTTTTGCCGCATCCTCAGAATTCAGCCTAGCACACAAAGACCATCGCAGATATTTAACTACCACCACACCACCGCACAATCCACGGGCACATCCACGACAGCAATATCCCTAGTGCAATCGCCTCAATTCAGGGTAGTCTGGGAGAATGAATCCCTCCACCACGCCAATTTTGTTACATTTTTTGACCCGACACGACGTGATGAGAATTCACTATTTTTGCTGTTGGTAAGTTGTTTGAAAGACAATTTCACTATTTTATTGATCTACATTGCTGCCTTGTGAATTGTGTTGTCTTCTTCTCCTCTGGCTTCCTCCATGTTGTCCTGTGACACAGGAATTTCAGTAAAGGGTGACATAGACATAATATCCGAATGATTAGATGAGTCGTCTGCCTCCTCCAACTTTTGCTTCAACACGTTCCTCTTCTCCTTGCTCATGTTTTGATTATATTCCCCATCTGCCTCTCAATCAAGCATTGATGTCTTGCTAAAGCAGTGTATCTCATTGTCACTCCCTGATTGGTGAGTTTATTTCATTCTTCTTTTTTCAACCGACCAACACTCCATTATGGGGGCATCTGCTCCATTTTGCAACACATCCTTCCACTTGCCTACTAACTCATTCTTTTTCAATCCAGTTACTTTATTTTTTAATATTGCAGAAGTACTTTCAACTCTTGAATACTATAGTTCTCAACACTCTTGGCTTGAACCAAAATGGTGTGAGGCTCTTGTTCAATATTGTTGCTTTTCAATGCCACCTCCTCCTTCTTCATCAACTCCGTCTTCCTCCTGTCATTATTTTGCTTAGCTACCCCCAAAAATACATTATGTGTAGTGGGTAAACGGTGAAGAGATTACGAGTGCTGCAGAGAAAGATGTGTCGCAGTTGATTTGCATTCCAAGCTTTGCATTGACTGGATGCTGGTAAACTTGAAGACATTAGAGTGTGTTCTGATGTCTTTCGTTGAATGGATATTTTAAGTTTTAGTGACTAAGAATTATCATGATTCATAATTGAAATTGATCAGAAACTATGAATGACATTTACTATTATGCTATAGAAATTTTAATCTCGAACTAGATGTTATGAATCAATTAAACTATCTGGATTTAGTGCCTCAGCGATAAATAGTCCAGATGTTCCTTGACAACCTGCACAGCCTTTTGACCATGCCCTTCAGCTCCACTTCATCTCTTGGCATGTGTGGAGTGCAGTGATGTAGTGTTGACGCGGGTTTCATCCGACACAGATGAATTTATAACACATGTAACATGAACAAACAACCGGACAGAGATGATTTTTCACGTGCACATGCAACTTGGATGCGAAATCTGAAGACCAACATGATGTCATAGAACCACCATGTCATACATCAAAATGAAGCATGAAAAGTGAGGAGTTGCAGTATTTTCACGCAAAAATGACTTGCGAGCCACCTGGAAAAAGTTATGATTCCTTGAAGAAAAGAGACGAGAATTAATATTTTTGTTACGAAACGGGTGTGCGTCAAGACTACACTTAAACTCCTATGGTGTATGGTATCGTATCGTACCATACCGTACCGTACGATATGGTCGAGTGACGACTGCCAAAATCTTGCGTGATTAATTGGTGGGCAGGCGGGCAATTGTGGGGCAATGTAAAGAGTGACCGGCACGATAGGAATTAATATAAATCTACCTGATGTATTTTTTACATCGAAATTCAATGCAAGAGGAGATCCTAGGGCTGCGCGGCCATCACGAGGGTCTACATATTTTTTATTCTCAGAAAAATGGGATCATAACCCATCTCAAATATAGACCCCGAAAAATAGACCCCAGGGCTGCAAACAGCCTTAGATTGTGTGTGTCAAAAAAAAGTTCAGAATAGTGGACCCCCGGAATGACTTGTGGTTGACAAGAGACGTCATCCGGGTCTCTCTGCTGTCATAATACAGATGGATTCTAAGATGACTTGTCTTAAAATTGAGACTGATATCACCCGAGCTTCATTCATTGTTGGTACAATTTCAGTATTTTTATCTTAAGTTAGGCTACAAGCTCTTCAATTAGGAATGAACCTTTACGACTCACATGGAATAGGGGGGGTGCGAATGAGAACATTCTTTTTTCTCTGTTAATCGTAATTAATGAGATTTTATAGTGATACAATCAACTTATCCCCCGGGAATAGTTATACTAAAGATTTTGCCCTAACACGTAGCAAGATTTACAAAACAGGGAAAACCGCATGATAGACGTATACACAAAACAAACGACACAAAGCATGACGGTGTTTATCTGTAGTTCGGTGAAAGGCCCATCACTTTGTTTAAAAAATACAGAAAAGTTGATACTCCACTCATTCTTCATTCACTAACATTTACTTGGACAATTGATAGTAATTCAGTACACGCAATTTATAAGATCGTCATAGCACAACCCTGAGAATAAGCAAATCACGACACCAAGGAAGAATAACATCAGTCTTAAAAGCGATGGAAGCATTCATCCACCAAACCAAGATCAGCTTTTCGGAGAGAAGCATTCGTCGCGGACAAAGGGAGCTGGAAAAAGAAGCGTTCATGAAACAAACTGCCAAAAGGGTTCCGAATATATCATATAGGGACAATATTATACGAGGCATTCATTATTACATTTGCTGCATGACACAGGTAGATCATCTTCCGGATATTTTTATATTGGTTCGTCGTCTGCGTCTCGTGCTCGCATAATTTTGAAGACACAACAACAAACCATTTATCCATCGTCTTCAGAAAACTGTCACCCTCAATGGCGCAGCAAATCGAAATGGAGCAAACTCCAGCACAATCAATGGAGTCAGACACGGGCTACAGTGATACGGCCTACACGAAGCCGGGATCATATATGGTGCCAACATTATTCAGGAAATCTCCCAAGCAAATCAATCTCATGGACCTCAGGGTGTCTGACCTATCAGCTTTAAAGGAGGATGATCCGTTTCTCTACTATTCCATCCCGGCCGCGCGGAAGTCTGCTATGCATGGCATCATTGTCAATGAATCAGTCTCTAACGTGATAGCGTCTCCGTGCAACTCACGGAGCACTGTGACGCGAAGCATCTCCTTCGAGTCTTTTGACAGTCGTGAACACATGGAAACGGACGAAAGTGATGAAGCTGTACACATGGATACCGAGGAGAATTTCGTTACATTTTGTCAGGTGACAAGGAAAAGTTGCATTTCGTTTGAGAGTCCTAACATCATGGTACCAGATGATCTATACGCGCTTGACAATGCGATTTCAGTTTCCGAAAGTCCCGGTGAAGAAAATGAAGAAGATGACTGCATCCTATCTTTCTTGTTGGAAAGCTGCACAAAGTTGTCTTTTGATGAATAGTGATCTCGGTACACAGGCTCTCCACGTGTCGTATTGTTTTCGGTGCCACGGTATCCAGTTATTGGAAGTTGTTGACTAATTTTGTAACGTAAGTCAACCCTTCAATAGTAGTAAGATGAACACAAGCTACTCCCTTTTCCTAGTATTCGACGTGCTCAAGATTTCATTGTGGGACCAGCCCAAATACTCTCTTGGACAAAGTAGTAGACATGACGTGTGCGAGCGAATTAGTTGACACAAATAGAGTGCAATTTGTTTACTGGCATTTGTTTTTTGAATGTCGTAAGACTGGCAACTACATAGCCCAATCGACTAGGGCCCTCTGTAGTCCTCTCTGCAATGTTACAACCAGACACAGCCTTAACCTGCACATTCTCAGAACTAGCACAACACTGTTATCTACCAGAATTTGTTCATCATTGGATTCTAAACCTCTTTGCAATGGATTTTCCCTTGCATTACCATGATTGATTTTTCTCTGAAGCAATTTACTAACCTCAGCTATTCAGATGCCAAGCATACTTAATTACTTCACTGCACAAGACACCCTATACATAAGTCTTTTGGAAATACATGAGGTGTTTGTCATGAAAACAGTCATTTGGATCAGAGTAATTTGTTTTCTTATTCTAGGGAGGTCAATCAACACAGCAATGATGATATTGCTCAACACCATGCATAGCATCTGGCAAGAGGAGGCAAATGATGTTTAAAAAAGTCAAAGATTACTAGCAACTGCAGAGGAGATTGAGTGCTTCACCTTTGAGTTGATTTTAGAGGGTACAATAGGTAAGGTACAAGTCTGAATTCGCTTTGAACCATTACATGTCAGATATCTTTGGGCACTGGTGTAGTGGCAATTTCCAACCTCTGAGACCAGGGCAAGATTGCAAAACCCTTCGGGACTATCTTGAGAGCTTAAGTCCAGCTCCACACAACCTCAGGTCCTTGAGATCACCTCCGCAAATTCGCTGCCATTATAGGCATAAAATGATGTAATGGTTAAATGTCCACCACGTAGAAATTGGTATGTTTTCTATGATGACATTGATGTCAGATAGCAAAAGTGTTGAAAATTGTAAGAAGACACATCATAATCACGCACACATGCACAAAATTTTTTTCATGGTCATTCTTAATAAACTACGGACAGACAATCTGACAACAGAACACAATCGATTTTTTGTTCAATCCTGTAGAATCTTGCGTAGGAATAGTATAATTACTCCGTAATGGTTCGACCCGTAATGGTTCAAAGTGAATTCAGACTTGTAGTCTTTTACATAACTAAAAGCAAGGCACTGAGGTTCAGGTTCAAATCTTAGATTCATCATAACGTAAATGTTGGTACCACTTTATGAACTAAACCAGCATATATATTGGGATTATTTACTAAAACAAAAACAGGGTAAAATTATGCATAACAGGATGCCAATATATGTAATTGTGTAATTTATCAATTGGTCCTAACATCAATACTCATGGCAATAGGCAGGGTCTAAAATTGCCATTGCCCTTCTTACTTCCACTGCTTTGATTTTTGATACTACAATACATTGAAGATGCTCAGACACATGTGATTTGTGTAGGTGACCAAGTCAAAAAATTACTACATTTTTATATTCCTCGTTGTTTTGCAACTCATGTGAACTGGCCAGATGATTGATTCCAAAAACTGATTTCAAGTAACTTAAAAAATATGTTATGTCACAAACAAAGTTACATTAGCATCCTTATGTTAGAGCAGCCAACTTTTCTTAACAGTTTATCAAATTGGTGCTTTATAACTTGTTGACACCTAACATTCGAATGAACAAAATTGGAACACAATTTGAAAGTGCGGAGAACTTTTTCAATTGATGTATGGTAGTCTATATTTTTCTAATCCAGCCATGATGTATCACTTCCTTACATCAACTGGGTGACAGACAAAGCAGGGGTGCTCATATTGTATTTTTCTATCTTATTTTTTATTCCTCTAATGAGCCTCCTTCAGTATTAGAGTGGTTTTACAGCAGACTGTTCTTTTACCTTCCTGTAGCTATTGTTTTGAGATTTTGAAAAAGTCAAAATTCACTTGCAAAACAAACCTGAAAATTCTCATTCTGGCATATCCAGGTGCTCATTTTATTTCACACCTCCTTTTTAACCTTTGCATTTTATGAAATGAAAGATTATTGCATTCAACAACATGTGGATAACATTTGCTGCAAGAGGATTTTTAAAGTTACCCACCTCGTTGTGTCATAACTGGCACTAACACAGTCCACAATGAAGGCAAAGTGGCCATGTCAAATTTGAAGTGATGGCCCCAAAATGAGACTGAAAATTGACCTACCAATTCCTCTGCAATATTTTCTTTGTATGGAGTCTAGTGTTTTGTGGGGTGGGACCACCAATGATGCATGCTGATGAAATTTGAAAGTAGGAGTTTAAAATAACATGACAAGACTGAAAGCAGGAAGGATTTCTGCTTTTGCAAATTGAGCTTCCATGGCTTTGTCATATAATACTGTGCTTATAAGTTTTTGTATGTCATTTTGCGTTGTTTTGTCATACAAATCACATTTACTAGTATTTTATGTGTTTTTTTCCCTGAGACTTTTTTATTAGGACTAAAGTTTATTATTTTGTCAGACAAAACCATGCATCAATTTGAAATATAATGGATATTTTCTTGAAAATGATGTCAGTCTTGAAACCAAACTGACATCAAACTGACAAAAGTCCTTCATCCGATGTAGTTAGATGGGTTCATCTGGCATAGTGCCAGGGTTCTCACCCAATTGCAATGGAGGATTACTACTAGCATTGCAATATATAAAAATACCAGTGTATATAAATATCTTTGTATCATTGATATTATAGCTGTCTGTGTGCATACTATAAGATTGTTGCATACAAAACAAGTCTCAACGCTCTATCAGTTACCTCTTCAACTGATGGATGTGACATCAAGAGTGGAGCTAACATTATTGACAACCATACATAATTCAAAAGAACGTTCTGAACTCTTTGAATGCTCTGTTCTAATTCCATGCATTCAAATGAAATTTGTGGAGTTGTTGTCTGTCAAATGTCTGGGATCAGAAAAACCAATCCATTGATTACTGTAGAAAATTATATGTTTCAACACAATGAGACATTTCTTACTTAGTTTTACTTTATTTGTGCAAACTTGCTATTTAACTCACTAAAAATCAGTGATGTGCAATTGACCAGCTGCCAAATCGGTCATCTTGAAAACAGCAAAGAGAGTGAATACCA
>JABMIG010000026.1:165656-310656 GCA_013187285.1 Cyclotella cryptica | reverse complement strand
CCCTGTAGGAATGCAGCAAAGAGAGGAATCATGACCCCACTTTCCAGTGATACCACCACCAAGGCCACTGGGAGCACAATTGTTTTTGGATGTTGTTCGGCTTTGGGGTTGAGTCAAAATACTACTGAGTGGACAATATTCCACAACAATGTAATACGTCATATTAATCCTATATTGCAACAACTTAATAAATCCTAAATAAATCATAATAATCTGTCAACCTCTCAGTTTTTACAATTTAAACTGGCAAAATGAATCTGTCATCCTCATCTTTGGGCATCTTGTGATCTGTTCCAGTAAATTGAACCCAACTTGACATAAAATATGGGACTGCTGTTCCCCCTCATGAAACCCTCAGTCCATTGCTCATGTGGATATTTGTCCTTGTATTCTTTGAAGTGAAGGGTCTGGTTTTGATTGTCCACTTTGTATTGTCCTCTGCTATTGAAGGGTTGATGGCACAATAGGGTGTAGAAAATACTTTGCTAAAATTGAGAATATTTTTGGGAACAGGAAAACTTTTCTAGCCTACTTTTTTGAAAAGGGTTAGAAAAATAGAATATAGGGACACAATTTTTTTGGGAATACTACATTTTCATCTTCGGGACAAGGCAATGAAAATATCAACTAGTAGACAGCTAGTGCTCAAAAAAATTGCCAGTGCTCAAAAAAATTGCCAGTGCTCACATATTTCTTGAATAAAAAAGATAAAGGTTCATTTTTGTATGTTCACTTCAATTATTGTGATGTAAGATAATTGACACTGAATCTGACAAGCAATTCAACAATCAAGCAGGCAAAAATCCAGGACATGACACCATCCAGAAAATGAGATGGTGAGAAATTCACATATGGCCACTCTCATCTACTTAATTTATTGCCGGAGGTGAAAGCCAAGCAACACAGCAACTCAACAACCAAGTTCTTAGTGCTTACATACTATTTCTTCAATAAAATAGATAAAGGCACATATTTTGTATGCTTGTTTCAATTATTGGATGTATTGTATTTGACACTGAATCTGACAGGCACTGCACCAATCAAGTACGCCAAAATACAAGGCATGCATGTCTGGTGTACATTGAATTTGAAGTGATTGCAGAAGTTCTACATAATGAGTGACTTGTCAATTTTATAAGTAATTCTATGCATAACATCTGTTTGACTGTTAATTATCTTAAACGATATCTAAAATAGGTCATCAGGTACCTGCATCGTGCAATTATCTATAATTTCCAATGGTGAAAAAAGTATCTTGCTGAAGGATAATAAGGAGGATAAGGAAGAGAAGGAAGAGAAGAAGGATAAGGAGGATTGATATAGGCCAATTATATACCTTAACAGGTAAACCCATTGAGCTTCCACCTGGAACATCTGCAGGTCTTCTTCAGTTTGCATTAGACAAAGGAAGTGTGCAAAGTCATAACAAATTAGTTTCTCAGAAACAATATATTTGAGGTACATACTCATCAGGTATATCCTGAGGAACAATAATCCAAGTGAAGCAGTTGAGAGAGTTCAACTGCTCAACTGACAAGCCTGCAATGTGAGACCTTCTCAACTGACAAGCTTGCAGTGTGAGAGCTTCTCTTTAAATTAGATCACCTGAGGTTTCATACCAAGTCAGGTAGAATCCTACACAGTTTCATTTTGTGCAATGAAGCACATTTGCTTCATTGCTACTTGTTAGCATCAAATAACTTAACTCATAAAAATCAGTTCACAACAAATGTATCTACCTGTTACTACTTTCTACCTGTTACTACTTAATAATAAATTACATCAAAACGGCTTAGGTCAGGAGGAAAATGGAGGAGAAGGAGGAGAAGGAGGAGAAGGAGGAGAAGGAGGAGAAGGAGGAGAAGGAGGAGAAGGAGGAGAAGGAGGAGAAGGAGGAGAAGGAGGAGAAGGAGGAGAAGGAGGAGAAGGAGGAGAAGGAGGAGAAGGAGGAGAAGGAGGAGAAGGAGGAGAAGGAGGAGAAGGAGGAGAAGGAGGAGAAGGAGGAGAAGGAGGAGAAGGAGGAGAAGGAGGAGAAGGAGGAGAAGGAGGAGAAGGAGGAGAAGGAGGAGAAGGAGGAGAAGGAGGAGAAGGAGGAGAAGGAGGAGAAGGAGGAGAAGGAGGAGAAGGAGGAGAAGGAGGAGAAGGAGGAGAAGGAGGAGAAGGAGGAGAAGGAGGAGAAGGAGGAGAAGGAGGAGAAGGAGGAGAAGGAGGAGAAGGAGGAGAAGGAGGAGAAGGAGGAGAAGGAGGAGAAGGAGGAGAAGGAGGAGAAGGAGGAGAAGGAGGAGAAGGAGGAGAAGGAGGAGAAGGAGGAGAAGGAGGAGAAGAAGGAGGAGAAGGAGGAGAAGGAGGAGAAGGAGGAGAAGGAGGAGAAGGAGGAGAAGGAGGAGAAGGAGGAGAAGGAGGAGAAGGAGGAGAAGGAGGAGAAGGAGGAGAAGGAGGAGAAGGAGGAGAAGGAGGAGAAGGATGAGAGAAGGAGGAGAAGGAGGAGAAGGAGGAGAAGGAGGAGAAGGAGGAGAAGGAGGAGAAGGAGGAGAAGGAGGAGAAGGAGGAGAAGGAGGAGAAGGAGGAGAAGGAGGAGAAGGAGGAGAAGGAGGAGAAGGAGGAGAAGGAGGAGAAGGAGGAGAAGGAGGAGAAGGAGGAGAAGGAGGAGAAGGAGGAGAAGGAGGAGAAGGAGGAGAAGGAGGAGAAGGAGGAGAAGGAGGAGAAGGAGGAGAAGGAGGAGAAGGAGGAGAAGGAGGAGAAGGAGGAGAAGGAGGAGAAGGAGGAGAAGGAGGAGAAGGAGGAGAAGGAGGAGAAGGAGGAGAAGGAGGAGAAGGAGGAGAAGGAGGAGAAGGAGGAGAAGGAGGAGAAGGAGGAGAAGGAGGAGAAGGAGGAGAAGGAGGAGAAGGAGGAGAAGGAGGAGAAGGAGGAGAAAGAGCAGGTCATTCCACCATCCATTGTCTGTCTGCTGTCGGTACGCAAGACCATGGTACGCTTCTTTGTCTGTCATCCCTTGTGGCTCAAAGCCGTACAATACTCTTGGTATGTTACGTGTGGTGCAACTTGTGCTGCTTGACTCCAAGTGTAGGAATAGTCACAGCTGAGCCCCAAGTTACGCACTCCGCCAGTTGAAGTGAGTTTCACTCACAGGCTGGTACATGTTTTTTCACACGTAGCCAAAATCTATTGCCTGGCATGTCACTGAGGACTAGATCCCACTTGACACCAGTATACTCTGCATTAGTTAACAGAGTAAGTATTTAGCACTTAGTGCACTTGCCATAAAAGAGGACCACTCGTAACGTATTATAAGCACAAGTGGTATTAAAGCTTACTTGCTTAGTAGCTCCTAGAAGCCCCTCATTAAATGAGAAGGCAATAAACATAAATGCCTATCAGTTTATTATTTTTTCGAAAGAGCAATATGTGTGTAGTCTATTTATAGACCTAAAACACGATTAGGCTTAAAATTAGTCCGTATCTATGATCACATAAAGATGCAGTGACACAACGGAGTATTATGTACTTATAGCCAAATAGGCAGTACAATAAAAGATCTTCTTGGGCCCAAAATGACCCTATGAAGAATTGAATAGCCTCTAAGGCCTAAAAAGCTTGCACGTAATCCCCGAGAGGCTTCGGTCTCTTAAATGACTCGCGATCCCCGTGGAAGTTCTCGTCTCAGAAGTGTTCTCTACTCCAAGTATCCAGTGCCCTTGTTTGTTTGCATGGTGGTGGTGGGATTAGTGGTTCAACATTACATGGACACAGGTGGGACACATGACTCAAGGTTCAAGTGTGTCTGAGCAACAACCTCAAGGGAAAATGAACTCGCACAGGACTTTGTCCCACGATCGCGGACCAGCCCCATTTACATGGGAGCACGTCATGGCACAGCCCATTTGATGACTCGTGTTGCTGCACAGCCTTCGCAATCATGATCTCAAAAAATCAACCACAAATAGCGAGTCCTAGACTCATAGGGCTCAGCCCATGATCAAAAAGGACCAGCCTAGGAGCAAACATTGTTCTACTCCACATATTGGCATAGGAGCGCAATGTATTGCCACATCCTGGTCAAATGTCAGAGCAATTCGGAGTAATATCTCCAAGTCCCTGCAAAAATGGGTGTGTAAGATGGACCCATAAAACAACTACGAGTTGTGTCCCAGAATAACTCTTTGCAAAATTCTTGCAAATTACCATTTTGCACAAGAATGCTGCATACTTTTGGCAGTTTTTGTCAGGAAAACACACAACTTGTTGATTTCTTTCTGAAATCCAAGCAAAAAAGTGAGAAAAGTTCACGAAAAGAGAACGTTTCTCATGTGGTATGCCTTTTATACACATAAGCTCCAGAGCTTTGTAAGAAAGTGTACTAAAATCAAAAGAAAAGCTAGTTGGCTTGCGAATAGCCATGGCACATCATCTTGTCCGCGGAAAATAGAATTCAGACGCCGAACATAAATATGCAGAATTATTTAATTTTAAATTAAAGAGCTCATTAGGAAAAATCTTAACCAGAATTCAACTGTCAAGTTTAAATTACCTGATTAATTCAAATACCTTGCTACATGTAAAAATAAATAAAAATGCCAAGAAATATTCTGGCATCATGAATTGTTTTCTCAAGAAGATGAACTCTTCTCCCACGTAGAGTAACGTACACATGTGCCATGCTGCACTATTCACAAGCAACAGTATCAAAAAAGCAACTGGAAATCAAACCATGTTGGGTTTCAAACCCCTGACAAGGTGTTGCTACAGTAACAGTGGATGCAAGAAGGACATGGTTCCAAAACATTTCACATGTTCCAAAATTAGGAACATCCATATGTTTTCCTTACCCGGCTAAGCAGGTGTCAAACTCTTGGCACGCACAGGATGGGTTCTTCCTACTTGATAAGAAGGGTAAAGTCACATGAGCTTATTTTAACGCACAAGCAATAAATTCCTGTCAAAACACGCTTTCTGAGTACATGTTACCCAGAGTGACTAAGCCAGCATATGACCTCAGTCTTTCACCAATGCAAGGACTGAGTTATAATCATTTTAGATTTTCAAACAAATAACAACATAAAATATATTAAGACCAATTTTACATTCCCAGTGACAATTGACGTCAAAAGTCTGCTGAAATCTGTGAACTAGAGTTCAAAAAAAACCTGGACAGAACATATCAAGCACTTACCTAACCACTTAACAAGATGATTCTTGAGCAAAAAGACTCATGATCACAGAGCTAACCACTCCTGCAAAATACCCCTCTGGGGGTTGGGTAAAATAGCAGACCTTCCAAATAGTGTCAAAAGAAAAAATGACACTCACTTACACTACAAACTCAATTTCATACACGTTACAGAGGTTTCTCATGAAAAGAGAAACTGTTTGATAAAATTTTGGAGTGTTAGAAGAAAGTGCCCGTTTCCCTCTACTTTTCAGAAGAGGTGGGTTCATAGCCTATAAAGACAGAGCACAACCAGTCGAAAAAGTCAAGGGAAAACAACGAGGACAATTTACCTTGTCGACTGGAGGGATTCATTGACAGCCGTCATCAGAACTGGCTGTACAAGGACAGAATACCCAAACAAACATGAATTATTGTAAATCGAAAATGATTCTTAAAATAAGTAAAAGTGGACAAAAAGTTAGGAAAACTGTCCAAACTCAAAGAATCCTAACAGTACTGTAGATGTTGTTATTTTCAACTCTGCAAACACCATAAGACTTCATGACAAGTCGACAAATCATACAATGGATACTGATGCATCTAGAACTCGTTGATGCCTAGAAAAACTGAAGAAGGTTACATTTACTCAGGGCTAGCAATAACAATCACAGGTTTTCCATGTGCCTCATGAACAAATTCAATGAAGTCGATGATGGCCATCCTGTTCTCAATAGAACTCATTTGGAGTAATATGATAGTCTCCAAAGGCTAGCTTGAAAGACCACCTTAAACAAGGTTAGGATTGACTTACCAAGCAGCGAGTAAAAAGGTTGAACAACAAACCAATACACAACATCTCTGCACAAGAAAACAAGGGCTTAATAACAGACCCAAAGTCTTCTCATGGCAAAAGCACCATGCTTACAAGCAGATAAAACTTGCTAAACATTCACCCTTACAGGGAACTCACATGCTACTGGGTGGTCAGGTACAAGGGAGAACCTTAGGCAAGACAATATGATTGCCTTGCCTCACTCACAACTGGAATTGTAGAGAAGGAGGTACAACATCACAAAGAGCCACTAACATGGCCCCCTGAGACACCATACACAAAGAAAAGACACATTAATGTTAGACATTTGATACTAAAACAAGTCTAGAGCAACACCAACTCAGGTTGGGTATGCTCGCATTCTAGAACAGCTTGCTGAACACAGAGTGCATAAACACAAAATAGAAAAAGATTGAATCCTTGACCATGATTAACATTATTGGAATAAAAAGAACTGTGATTTACCAGATGGTCTCACCGAGACTCAATGACTAGTACTTGATTCTCTTGTGAGAACTTCTGATGGTTTACTGTCAGAATTATCAATGGAGAACACAAATGGTATCCATAAGTAAGGACTCAAAGAGTCACCAAAACACCTTGGTCTTTTTGCTAAAGACAATGGGATGACCATATGTAGGGCAACTACGTGTTGCACAACAAACCATAAAACAAGCCTCATAATCAAATGAGCACAAGAACAAAAAGGATCCACAACCGTTGTTCTTGTAAGACCACAGTACAAAGAATTGAGAGTATCCCTAGCTAAAAGGGAATACCATCTCACACAAAGGATAAGTCAAACATGAACATCTCTACTGAGAGACATGTAGCACCTTGTTGGCATGCAATGCAAAACAAACGCAACACAAGCAGCTATACACAGAAATGTCGTATGGCTCAAGTAGCTCCTGAAAAATCCAAAGAGACACAACTATTATTTTATCAACATCATGGAAACTTCACTTCTCCATGATGCTTGCTGTGAAGTCACAACATGGTTCCATAAACCATACGTAGTCAACAACTGTCTTTCAAAATACAAAAATAGGTACGTACATGCACATTCAGCTATGTTGCAATGTCATTACCACCAACAAAAACATGTACAGACCTCCCTCAAGGATCCTTGCTACAACATACAACAGGATATCACAAACAATGAATCCATACTCTTTGTGGTACAAAAAGATATAGACATTGATGCTTGGACCTCCCAATGATTATAGTCAAAACATTAAGTTTGACTTGACATTGTTTAATTGCCGGTAGCTGACCCTTTGGGCCTATTCCCGTGGATACAAAGGGGTGGCAGAGTAAATAGAAGGACAATATACTAACACCAAGGATTGCAGAAAACAAACAGAATATCTGTACTATCAGCACCTTCGTACCTAGACCTGGTTCAATATCCACATTGTACACAAATTGTGACAATTAAGGTGCAGTTTCAACACTCCACTTTCGGACCATATGCATTTCATTTGGCTTCCCAGTGTAAGTCAACCAGAGTCTTTAAAAATCACAACCCAACAAGTGAATAACTAACTAGAGATCAATGTCAACCAAATCATGGTGATGCTTGGCCTGCTGTAGCAAACATGGTCTTGTCAGCAGATTATAGTGGCACAATGTTTTCCTACACAAACATCCAGATGTCATTCACTAATACCTGTGCCTACCGCCTAAATGTAGTGTAGCAATCAAAAGATGGAATTGTTGTTCGGCATTCCACTCTTGCACACACAGACAAAATCAATAGGAGACACCAGGTAACACCAAATCGACCTTAATTTATCCTCAGCAAATTTATGGTCACATGGTCTGTGAAAGCATTGCATTAGCACATAGAGGTCTTTTACCCCGCACAAATATTCAGTCAGTATAGCAATGATACTTGGACTATGACAAAAGTTATACGATAAGACAATCAGGGTTTCACGCGGAAGTAAGTTATCATAAATTTGACTTAGGAGAGTAAAAACACACCAGCTTTATCATAAGCCATGGCAAATCTCCCTCTCCACAAGAACTTACACTTCACATACTACATAAAATAATATGTATGTACAAAACGTCACAGACAGCTTGCATGTCTTTAACCTCAAAAGGGTTTTTTGGCAAGTCTGGCTCATAATCGGGTTTTTTCCTCACAGAGGTTTTTCTTTTCCACGAGCCACACTAATTCTCCAATCATGGGGGAGAGTGACATAGGCCAATTATCTACCTTAACTGGTAAACCCAATGATCTTGCACCTGGAACATCTGCAGGTCTTCTTCAGTTTGCATTAGACAAAGGAAGCGTGCAAAGTCATAACAACTTAGTTTCTCAGAAACAATATATTTGAGGTACATACTCATCAGGTATATCCCGAGGAACAACAATCCAAGCGAAGCAGTTGAGATAGTTCAACTTCTCAGCTGACAAGCCTGCAATGCGAGACCTTCTCAACTGACAAGCTTGCAGTGTGAGAGCTTCTCTTTAAATTAGATCACCTGAGGTTTCATACCAAGTCAGGTAGAATCCTACACAGTTTCATTTTGTGCAATGAAGCACATTTGCTTCATTGCTACTTGTTAGCATCAAATAACTTAACTCATAAAAATCAGTTCACAACAAATGTATCTACCTGTTACTACTTAATAATAAATTACATCGAAACGGCTTAGGTCAAGGAAAAGTAGGAAAAGGAGGAAAAGTAGGAAAAGTAGGAGAAGGAGGAAAAGTAGGAAAAGGAGGAAAAGTAGGAAAAGGAGGAAAAGGAGGAGAAGGAGGAAAAGTAGGAAAAGGAGGAAAAGGAGGAAAAGGAGGAAAAGGAGGAGGAGAAGAGGGAGAACATATGATTGGTTTCCAACACAACTAAATTTTGAAAATATGTCGTACATCTAAAAAATCTTGATGTGGCTGTGTCAAGTTCTTTCATTTTGCCAGCAAGTCTCGCCTTTTTCGCCAGGCGCATTCGCGAATCAACCCTGAATCAACCCCTCACAGAAGTGGTACGCCCTGTTGTGGCTTTCCTTTTAACAGGTTCTAACCAATCCCTGCCATCTCCAACAAGTCAACTATCATGATCCGCGCCAGTCCCCTCCTTCGCCTTGCCGCCCCCAAACAAGGAACCACCAGAAGCGGCGCTGAATACGCTTTTCGCGCAGTCTCCCGTGATGACATCGCCTCCAAGTCCTCACCGACCCCGGCCACATCTGCGCCCGAGGAGACCATGATGCCTTGGAACGGATGGTTCTCTTCCTTCCTCCAAGACAAGCTTGGCGAAGAACGCTTCCAATCCCTGCGTAAACTACTTCTATACCGCCCTGATCACTACAGCGGCTTCGAACAGATGCCGCGCCCCAATTCCAAACTGCCCATCTCAGAATCGGACCCCGACCTCGTTCATAAATTCCGACACCCCAGTCCTGGCTCGCAGCCCCCCGTCTCCCTCGATCGCTCCGTAGACGCATCCTTTGGCAATGCGGCAGACGATCCCTACAACGTAGCATACTACAAACGTGACACTGGTCGACGCTACACATCGGATCCGGCATCCAAGCACAGGGACATCGAAGAGATCAAACTCGCACTTTTGCCTGCGGACGACCCGAGGGTGCAGGAGGCCAAGGAAGAGTTCCAGAAGGGACCGGGATCGAGTCCTGGAAATAAGGGCATGTTCGCCACGGGGAAGACCACATATGATCCCAGCGGGTTGAGGGCAACTATGAGTACGAGTTGGGAGGCGACAGAGAAAAGTCTTGACGAGAATATGCCTGACCACGTAAGAAAACACCAATGATCGTCTCTATTTCCGTTTGGCATCAATTGCTGATCTTCTGCATTTCGACTCTCAACACATCTGCATTGTACTTTTTTTTCTCACGCACTCTAGCTTCCAACACCCGTCTGGATGTTATCCAAAGAGAAAGAGGATGAAATTCTAGCATGGCATGAGGAGCGTGATTTGCCTGTTCCCATTGGTGGTACAGGGTTTGGCACCGTGCCTACTCATGCTCGTATTGATAGATGGTGAGAGATTTGGGAGTTCAAAAGCATGATAGTGAGATATCTCAGAGTGGGGGTCAGCAAGGAAACACTGACATATTTGGAGAAAATAAGAGCTGAGTACCGGTCGTAGTTGGTCCTTTTATTTGAATAACCGTTGAGTGTGTTGGTCCTTAAAAAGTCAAGTTGCCAGCGTCAGCCCTCTAAGAAGAGATTTGTAGCAAACGATCACACTCAATCAAAAAAATTATACACACCTTTGTTTAATGGTCTCCTTGTTGCACTGAAAATCCCCAGAGCTGAATGATGCATTTTTGGACCCCTCAGGCCAGTCCTATTATATATATGACCAAATGGGTCCATTTTTGCTCCAATTGTATTGCTATAGTTGTTTCTTGAGGTGCATTAATGTTCATTTTTTTGCCAAAAGCATGGGTCAGTGGGATCCCGGAGGAATTGTAAAAAATAATAACATCAAGATAAAGGGAATCTGCAAACAGTGCTGTTTCACCCTACCCAATATCAGTCGAATCCACTGGTAGCACTTGAAGTTAGGCTGTGATATAGTTCCTCGGATAGCAAATAGCCATTCTGGCGATGAAATGCAACTTTTTGCTATTGAACGGAAATCTTGATTTTGTCGTAAAATCAGGACTTAACCCGCATAACAAACAGGCCAATAGACCAATCACGATCTTCCTGCCACTACAAATTCAGCCACATGAGGGATTTTTTAATGAAAGCTAATTTTTGTGAAAAAGGAGATTGTATGACTTCTAAAAATTTACGTAAGTATACTGGGTAAAGTGGTGTGAAAAAAAGGCGGGAAACGCTATTGGACGATTGGACTATGTCTATTCGAAATGGTCGAATAGCACCTGCTATTCGACGATTCGGCTTTGCTAAATCGAATAGTAGAATAGAAAATTGACAAATTTTGCTATCAGTTGCTATCTGGGACGAACAAATCATCATTTTTAGGCCAAATAGCACAATAGGAATTTTTGGCGATATTGCGGTTCGTCTATTGGGGGAACAAAATCACAGCCGTAGGGCCTATGTCCAACTTGAGAACACATTAGTAGGATGAGCCATCGATTCGACAATTCCGGTCTGCATAGGACCCAGTACAACACCCAATGATGTAGGCATGAGATTAATTTCAGATTTCAAGATCTATTCAATGATTTAATTGGTGGAAACATGAATGTCATCAAAATTGGCAAAATATATCTTATAATCCGCAGGCTCTTTATGAAGCAAGATATGTGGCATGCACGTGTGCCCCTTCGTCCTGCCGAAGAGAATCTAAACAATCAATGTTTATAACTATCAAGGTGTTTTAACAGACAAAAAGACACAAATGTCTCTCAACATTGGTCATTTCAGTCAGGTGGTTCTTAGAATCCAATTACTTCATGCTATTATAGCAGGATCATAGTACACATATACCTACCATTTTGTCTGTAAATGAAGTATTTAGGTAGATAGGTAGGGTATCCTTACAAGTATGTATTGTAACATACTGTGCAAGAGAAGGGCGAGAAGGCCAATGAGGTGTGGCGTACCTACCTACAAGACAACTGTTAATTTGCTGCAACATAGTCTTTGTTAGAAATTCAAATGCGTTGTAGCCTACCAATTAGAAGCCCACTTCTACGTCTACTTCGAAGATCGCCGATGATCGAAAGAGATTATTGATATTATTTTGTTACCATATGGTACTGTGTAATGCAAAAACCACACGTTTTCGATCATACATCCCAGATACATCCCCATCATTTCATTGTTATTTCTTCATCGCCTTTCTTCAAGAGCTCTACATCCGTCGTTGATCATGTCGAACGCCCAAGCCGAAGAGTTCAAAGCCTTAGGCAACGGTGAGTATTTCAATTTGGCTCCCTCCTTCACGACACCAACGTTTGTGACTCAATCTGAGTGCGACTGTGTTCTTGTTCTTTCCTGTCTGTTTTGTACCTCAGCCGCACTGCAAAGCGGAAAACTGACCGAAGCCATCGAGCACTATACCAAGGCCATCAACGCGGACGGCACGAACCACGTGTATTATTCGAACCGCTCGGCCGCCTACCTGAAGAAGGGAGACGCCAACAACGCCCTCGAGGAGGCCAATTCCACCATAGCGATCGACCCGAACTTCGCCAAGGGCTATTCGCGCAAGGGAGCCGCGCTGCACGCGCTCAAGCGCTACAACGACGCCGTCACTGCCTTCGAGGAGGGCCTCGCCAAATTCCCCGGCGACGCGTCGCTCAAGAAGGGGCTGGACGACGTCAAGCGTGACAGGGACGGGCCGCCGCCGTCCTCCAGGCTCCCCGGCGGACTGGGAAATCTGTTCGGCGACAATCTCATACAGCAGATCATGCTCAACCCCAAAACTCGACCATACCTCAGCGATGCCGAATTCATGGCCAAGATTCGCAGGCTACAGACGAACCCGAACTCGCTGACGGAACTCATCGGCGATCCCAGGATCATGGAAGTGCTGGGCTTGTCGCTGGGGATGTCGGGAGCAGGCCAGTCGACAGACGACGAAGGAGCCAACTACGATGACTATGACACCAAACGAGAGACCACCGCAGCCAAACCAACCAACGGTGAAACCCACGCAGCGCAGAAAGAGAAGCCTGCTCCCATGGAGGAGGAGAAGACGGAAGAAGAGGAGGAGGACCTATCGGAACTCACCCCGGAGGAACGAAAGAAGAAACAAGACCAAAAGGAAGCGGCCAAAGTCAAAGAACGAGGAAATGAGCTGTACAAAAACAAACAGTTTGACGAAGCCATCTCTGCTTACGATGAAGCGATCCATTTAGATCCCACGAACATGACCTTTCACAACAACAAGGCCGCTGTATACTTTACGACCAAACAATATGACAAATGCATCTCGGCCTGTCGCGAGGCAGTGGAAGTGGGCAAAGCCAACCGTGCCCCATTTGAAGAGCGTGCCAAGGCGCTCGTGCGTTGTGCAAAGGCATATCAGAAGCAAGGGGATTTGGGAAAGGCGATTGAATGCTGTCAGGAGGCGCAGCTGGAATTTTATGATAAAGCTACGGAACGGATGATGAAGAATTGGGAACTTGAAAAGGTTAGTTTATTCAGTTGTAATGCTGTCTGTCTACAGCATCATCATCGCGATATTGTTGTCGTCTCGTTGCATGTTGACATTACTATTATGAATCTCTCATGACAACAGAAAAAGGCAGATGCCGCTGCATATCTGGATGACGAGAAAGCAGAGGAAGCAAAGCAGAGAGGTAATGAAGCATTCAGGAACAAGGAATGGTACGTCATAGTTTTTCAGTGAGTCCTGTTGTGACGATGAATCCTCAGGTGCTCTCACATTCTTCTTTATCAACCAAGGGGAGAAGCCGTAAGAGAATATGAAGAGGCAGTCAAACGCGCACCCAACAATGCTCCAATTCGGAATAACCTAGCTGCCGCATTGTGTAAAATCATGGATTTCAATGGAGCAAAAATGCATATTGAAAAAGCAGTTGAAATCGATCCCAAGTATGTCAAGGCATGGGCCCGCAAAGGTGACATAGAGGTTCTTACAAAAGAGAAGTGAGTTCATGTGTACTGCGTCCATTTTTTTCAAAAGGAAACAGACTTGTTAAATCTTACATGTATCTCCGAATCCCCAGTCACAAAGCCGTAGAGAGTTACAAACGAGGTCTTGACATTGAACCAAACAACACTGCTTGCAAAGACGGATTGCGCAAGGTTACGTCACTGATCAATTATGGTAATAGTGCAATGACGGAAGAAGAGAAGATGGAGCGAGCCCGGCATGGAATGGCAGACCCAGAAATTCAAGCTATATTGCAGGACCCTGTCATTCAACAAATATTGAGAGATTTCAATGAAAATCCCCAGGCTGCCAATCAAGCAATGATGGATCCCATTATCAGAGGCAAGATTGAGAAGTTGATTGCAAGTGGGGTGGTGCAAACTGCATGAGATAGACCAGTCTATATTTGTTGATTTGCATTTGCATAGTATATTTCTTACAGAAAAATGACCTGAGATGCTCAATTTAACGTAGATGTTGGTAAGAACCCGTAGATGCTGGTAAAAGCTACTCGTCAGACGGGGAACGCTGTTTCTGATGTGATGTATCCAAACCTTACCTACACCCGCCTACACCTTTCTTCCATTTTGTAGTGTATAGTACGTGGTGCATTTGAGCCTCCTGATTTGAGACCATCGCAGATTGTCAGGTCACTTCCGGTATTTACACAAGTGTGATGTAAGCGTTATGGATTGCATCCATTGCAAGTTTCCTTGTTGCTAAATTCATCAGAGAAGGCATACCTTCTCTGTAGTACCATTCAATTACACAAGAAGAATGCCACTCAGTAAATGATCAGGCATCAATATTACATGTTGTCATTCTACACCAAGTATCTCATGATGTTACTTTTGCCTAGCTCACTCATATTGTAGACACACAGATTCCAGTGTCCACATGATGACTCATGTTTGTCTAACATCCCCACACTCAATTGACCAGGGTGAAGGTTGCCCCACAAATGCACTTTTATGTAATAGACAGGGCTCTAAAAACTCAGCAAGACAGGCAACTCGCAAAAAAACGAACATTTTGGCGATAAAAGTTGAAGACACTAGCGACTTGCGTGACTGAAACTTACGACATGTGACGACTCGGACACCGAAAGTGACGACTTACGACCACTTGACGAGCGCTGAGTCGTTATTTGTTCGTACTTACGACCGTGTTACTACCTCGAAAGTCGTCACTGACGACCCTGTTACGACAACCAAAGTCGTCAGTGACGACCATGTTACGACATCCAAAGTCGTCGTGCCGACCCTGTTACGACAACCAAAGTCGTCAGTTAGTCGTAAGTACGACAGCCAAAGTTGTGAGGTTACGACCATGTTACTACCTCCAGGTGACTACTCGTGACTACTGTGTATTGTATGGAGTGTGTTCCATCTCGAAACTATAGGGATGCACGATTTTTTACGAGAGATATTTTTTACACATATTTTATTATATTTACGCAGTCAGACCTCGCATGACGCTCATGACGCACACCATTTTTGATTAGAATTTGTGGCAGCCGACGGAGAAGCCCAGAGAGGAGAAGCATTCGTGTGTCGACATCACTTTGCCAGGCGATTCGCAACATGATGGCGGGAACATCGACAAGGTGGCCACACCGTCGACGGCATCCCAACTGATCAAATTGTAACCCCATCTACGTTGACAAAAGCAACAATTAATGCGATATCAACAAGGAGGGCGACGATGACAACACAACAGTAATGGGCCATACTTGGAAAACTTACCCCTCCCTTTGCCA
This sequence comes from Cyclotella cryptica, assembly GCA_013187285.1. Lineage (NCBI taxonomy): Eukaryota > Bacillariophyta > Thalassiosirophyceae > Thalassiosirales > Thalassiosiraceae > Cyclotella > Cyclotella cryptica. The sequence goes on along the minus strand of JABMIG010000026.1, from coordinate 295,333 downwards.
ACTGCACGACCTGGCCAAAACATCCCTCACCCCCTACAATCCCCACACGCCCAACGACTACCTCACCTATCGCGAGTGCAGGAAGACAGCCGCCGTACCTAAAGACATGCAGGCTGCGTGTAAGAAGGCGGAAGAGGAGAGGAGGAGGGTTGCGTTGAGTGGAGATGTGGATAAGATTATGGAGAGTTTGTGTGGTGTGGTGGGTGAAGCGGGGGCTGGGGGGGAGGGGTAGATGTAGGGTGTTGAGTAGTTTGCCTGGTTGGTTGGTGAAGAGGCAGCAGGAGAAGGAGTTGGGGGCGGCGGAGAAGAAGGAGGATGGTCGATGCGACGATGCCCCCGGCAATTATGAGAAGGCACAGACAATCTCCTTGCTTAATATGGTGGCTCCTGGTCAAGTCAACAATGAATCATCTTTCAAAGTTTGCGAGGAGTGTGGACGAGATGGCAAAGTGCTCAATGTCACCATCATTGATGCTCATTCCAACCAAGAGCATGTGTGGGTGGATGCTACTTTTGAGAATAAAGACAGTACCATTGAAACAAAAATGTTAGAGTGGAGGTTTGGGGACAGGCAGATCATTGGCAAGATGTGTGATGAAAGATGATATACAATTGTTTACACTATTTAGCACCTGCCTACAATATTCAATTGCCTACTACGTTTTTTTTCAGTTCACTACGCATCAAACACTGCAGCATTAGTATTCATTATTTTCATATCAAGCGTGAATGATGTAGATCATGCGGTGCGATTGTTTAAAGAGCAGGGAAGGTGGATGAAAGAACAAAAACTGCTGTAAATTCGGTCAGTGGCAAAAAATGCTTTTAAGTGCTCTGAATTTTTCCATTAGGACTTCATTTTCATTATGGCATCTATCATCTAGGTTAAGGAGACTAAAAATGAAAATAACCATTCTGACATTGATGCTAAATAGCTACATACATCAACAGTTTGCAACTAGCAATCGTTATTGGAATGTTGTTCTCCTCAAGAAGATGTGTCAAGAGCATTTGAATAGTAATTTGTTTTATGAACATTTTCCAACATACAAACAAACTGCAGTAAAGGTATGATTCGAATAAGATTTGAATTGGTGGTATTGTGCCCATTCCCACGACTATCCAGATCTTATCCCTTGTGAATTTAGCATAAAACAGATATCGTACCATAGCAATAGTGACCCTCACCAGGCCCTTACTTAACCAATTATACTATTTCATTTCAGAGAAACAAAACAGCATTGTCAAATCAACTTTTCCAACTCGGATACAAATGCTTCCTTGTCCTCTTTGAATGGGTCGTGTCCCAACCCTTCCATTCTCAGCACTTTAACAGTAGGAAAATCGTTCTTCAATAACTGCAGCACCCTCTCATTCACCGTTACGACATTATCCTTTGTACCATACACTAACACAACGGTAGTATTCGGGAGATCCACCACGTCTCTTAACAGTTGAGCATCGTCCGACGACTGCACCCCACGAGCAAAGGAGATGATACCTCGTTCCCATCCTTTCCCAATGGAAGGCCGCTGAAAGCGCAGCACGTCGGAATCGGTAAGATTCTTGGGATCGCCCCATGCTTGGGATAAACTGTTTCTCCAAAAATTTTTAGTGCTGCAAAATTCGAAGGGGCAAGAGCGTAAGATCACAACAACAATCAAGAATGCGAGAATAGGTAGGGTGCGCACTCACCCCACTAGCCGTCGCAACACATATTGAAAAGGATAGTCCACAAAAAAACTTTCTCCATACAATCCAAAACGACGCTAAGCACTTTCGAACACCGAAATGTTGTCAGGAATCTCTGCTTTTGACTCTTTACGACAACGTGATGGAAGAGTCACGCCCTCCAAAGCAGGTGCCACAAGCACCACAAGATGTGGCTGTAGACGCAAAGTTTCATCGACAGAGCAGGAAAGGGCCATGAGCAACGCGGCCTTGGCTCCCATGGAATGTTCAAAGATTGCTAAATTATCACCACGTGCATCCTCCTCCTCCTCTCCGTTTGATCCATTTTCTACATACGACTCCTCTCCCTTGCAAACATTCTGCAAGAGAGCCAACCCAATCCCAACACTATTGAGGAGGCGGGGGCGGAGGTGCCACGGAATAGTTGCTGCTGCTGCAGAGCCGTTTGTGGATGAATAACGGCACCGGGAATACTGGCGAGGTGCAGGGAGCCGTCAACGGGATTGTAGAAGGCTGGCCCAAAGCGGTCTGCACAAAAGCGGGCTGTGTCGCCACTTGTTGCAGTGGATGTGGGGAGGAGGTATGCTGCTCATCGTGGAGATATGATGGGGATTTTGATGAGTGAAAACAGTGGTGGCCCCCAGTTATGGACATCAATAGCCGGAGCTTTATGCCGGTCCTTCTCCCCCATACTCCTACTTTTCTTACTAATTAATAATGTGTCTTAGTGACGTATTGTATTACGTTTTATGTGTGTATGATGTGTAACCTGTGTGTAATGACAGGCATAAAGTCCATTGGTGTGGGCGACCGGCACAATACCGCGACCATGATGTGACGACAGCAACCTCCTAAGTCGTACTACCACCAAAGTCGTAAGTTACGACAAGCTACTACCTTGAACATCGTTAGTTACGACAAGTTACTACCTCGAAAGTTGTCAGTGATGACCATGCTACGACAGCCAAAGTTGTGGTTACGACCCTGTTACAACAACCAAAGTCGTCCGTGACGACCTTGTTACGACAGCCAAAGTCGTTAGTGACGAACTGGTTATGACCGTTTGTCGTCCGTTCGAGGATATCTGATGACTCGAACGGTCCAACTGACAACAACTGACGACCCGAATACGTTCGTCGTGACTGACTTGCCAAGGTCTTTTAGCTAAAAAGAAGATATTTTTGGCAAGTTGCCTGTCTTGCAGCAAGACAGGCAACTCGCAAAAAAAGCGAACATTTTGGCGATGAAAGTTGAAGACACTAGCGACTTGCGTGACTGAAACTTACGACATGTGACGACTTCGGACACGAAAGTGGCGACTTACGACCACTTGACGGCGCTGAGTCGTTATTTGTTCGTACTTACGACCGTGTTACTACCTCGAAAGTCGTCACTGGCGACCCTGTTACGACAACCAAAGTCGTCAGTGGCGACCATGTTACGACATCCAAAGTCGTCGTGCCGACCCTGTTACGACAACCAAAGTCGTCAGTTAGTCGTAAGTACGACAGCCAAAGTTGTGAGGTTACGACCATGTTACTACCTCCAGGTGACTACTCGTGACTACTGTGTATTGTATGGAGTGTGTTCCATCTCGAAACTATAGGGACGCACGATTTTTTACGAGAGATATTTTTTACACATATTTTATTATATTTACGCAGTCAGACCTCGCATGACGCTCATGACGCACACCATTTTTGATTAGAATTTGTGGCAGCCGACGGAGAAGCCCAGAGAGGAGAAGCATTCGTGTGTCGACATCACTTTGCCAGGCGATTCGCAACATGATGGCGGGAACATCGACAAGGTGGCCACACCGTCGACGGCATCCCAACTGATCAAATTGTAACCCCATCTACGTTGACAAAAGCAACAATTAATGCGATATCAACAAGGAGGGCGACGATGACAACACAACAGTAATGGGCCATACTTGGAAAACTTACCCCTCCCTTTGCCAACTGCACGACCTGGCCAAAACATCCCTCACCCCTACAATCCCCACACGCCCAACGACTACCTCACCTATCGCGAGTGCAGGAAGACAGCCGCCGTACCTAAAGACATGCAGGCTGCGTGTAAGAAGGCGGAAGAGGAGAGGAGGAGGGTTGCGTTGAGTGGAGATGTGGATAAGATTATGGAGAGTTTGTGTGGTGTGGTGGGTGAAGCGGGGGCTGGGAGGGGGAGGGGTAGATGTAGGGTGTTGAGTAGTTTGCCTGGTTGGTTGGTGAAGAGGCAGCAGGAGAAGGAGTTGGGGGCGGCGGAGAAGAAGGAGGATGGTCAATGCGACGATGCCCCCGGCAATTATGAGAAGGCACAGACAATCTCCTTGCTTAATATGGTGGCTCCTGGTCAAGTCAACAATGAATCATCTTTCAAAGTTTGCGAGGAGTGTGGACGAGATGGCAAAGTGCTCAATGTCACCATCATTGATGCTCATTCCAACCAAGAGCATGTGTGGGTGGATGCTACTTTTGAGAATAAAGACAGTACCATTGAAACAAAAAATGTTAGAGTGGATGTTTGGGGACAGGCAGATCATTGGCAAGATGTGTGATGAAAGATGATATACAATTGTTTACACTATTTAGCACCTGCCTACAATATTCAATTGCCTACTACGTTTTTTTTCAGTTCACTACGCATCAAACACTGCAGCATTAGTATTCATTATTTTCATATCAAGCGTGAATGATGTAGATCATGCGGTGCGATTGTTTAAAGAGCAGGGAAGGTGGATGAAAGAACAAAACTGCTGTAAATTCGGGTCAGTGGCAAAAAAATGCTTTTAAGTGCTCTGAATTTTTCCATTAGGACTTCATTTTCATTATGGCATCTATCATCTAGGTTAAGGAGACTAAAAATGAAAATAACCATTCTGACATTGATGCTAAATAGCTACATACATCAACAGTTTGCAACTAGCAATCGTTATTGGAATGTTGTTCTCCTCAAGAAGATGTGTCAAGAGCATTTGAATAGTAATTTGTTTTATGAACATTTTCCAACATACAAACAAACTGCAGTAAAGGTATGATTCGAATAAGATTTGAATTGGTGGTATTGTGCCCATTCCCACGACTATCCAGATCTTATCCCTTGTGAATTTAGCATAAAACAGATATCGTACCATAGCAATAGTGACCCTCACCAGGCCCTTACTTAACCAATTATACTATTTCATTTCAGAGAAACAAAACAGCATTGTCAAATCAACTTTTCCAACTCGGATACAAATGCTTCCTTGTCCTCTTTGAATGGGTCGTGTCCCAACCCTTCCATTCTCAGCACTTTAACAGTAGGAAAATCGTTCTTCAATAACTGCAGCACCCTCTCATTCACCGTTACGACATTATCCTTTGTACCATACACTAACACAACGGTAGTATTCGGGAGATCCACCACGTCTCTTAACAGTTGAGCATCGTCCGACGACTGCACCCCACGAGCAAAGGAGATGATACCTCGTTCCCATCCTTTCCCAATGGAAGGCCGCTGAAAGCGCAGCACGTCGGAATCGGTAAGATTCTTGGGATCGCCCCATGCTTGGGATAAACTGTTTCTCCAAAAATTTTTAGTGCTGCAAAATTCGAAGGGGCAAGAGCGTAAGATCACAACAACAATCAAGAATGCGAGAATAGGTAGGGTGCGCACTCACCCCACTAGCCGTCGCAACACATATTGAAAAGGATAGTCCACAAAAAAACTTTCTCCATACAATCCAAAACGACGCTAAGCACTTTCGAACACCGGAAATGTTGTCAGGAATCTCTGCTTTTGACTCTTTACGACAACGTGATGGAAGAGTCACGCCCTCCAAAGCAGGTGCCACAAGCACCACAAGATGTGGCTGTAGACGCAAAGTTTCATCGACAGAGCAGGAAAGGGCCATGAGCAACGCGGCCTTGGCTCCCATGGAATGTTCAAAGATTGCTAAATTATCACCACGTGCATCCTCCTCCTCCTCTCCGTTTGATCCATTTTCTACATACGACTCCTCTCCCTTGCAAACATTCTGCAAGAGAGCCAACCCAATCCCAACACTATTGAGGAGGCGGGGGCGGAGGTGCCACGGAATAGTTGCTGCTGCTGCAGAGCCGTTTGTGGATGAATAACGGCACCGGGAATACTGGCGAGGTGCAGGGAGCCGTCAACGGGATTGTAGAAGGCTGGCCCAAAAGCGGTCTGCACAAAAACGGGCTGTGTCGCCACTTGTTGCAGTGGATGTGGGGGAGGAGGTATGCTGCTCATCGTGGAGATATGATGGGGATTTTGATGAGTGAAAACAGTGGTGGCCCCCAGTTATGGACATCAATAGCCGGAGCTTTATGCCGGTCCTTCTCCCCCATACTCCTACTTTTCTTACTAATTAATAATGTGTCTTAGTGACGTATTGTATTACGTTTTATGTGTGTATGATGTGTAACCTGTGTGTAATGACAGGCATAAAGTCCATTGGTGTGGGCGACCGGCACAATACCGCGACCATGATGTGACGACAGCAACCTCCTAAGTCGTACTACCACCAAAGTCGTAAGTTACGACAAGCTACTACCTTGAACATCGTTAGTTACGACAAGTTACTACCTCGAAAGTTGTCAGTGATGACCATGCTACGACAGCCAAAGTTGTGGTTACGACCCTGTTACAACAACCAAAGTCGTCCGTGACGACCTTGTTACGACAGCCAAAGTCGTTAGTGACGAACTGGTTATGACCGTTTGTCGTCCGTTCGAGGATATCTGATGACTCGAACGGTCCAACTGACAACAACTGACGACCCGAATACGTTCGTCGTGACTGACTTGCCAAGGTCTTTTAGCTAAAAAGAAGATATTTTTGGCAAGTTGCCTGTCTTGCAGCAAGACAGGCAACTCGCAAAAAAAGCGAACATTTTGGCGATGAAAGTTGAAGACACTAGCGACTTGCGTGACTGAAACTTACGACATGTGACGACTCGGACACCGAAAGTGACGACTTACGACCACTTGACGAGCGCTGAGTCGTTATTTGTTCGTACTTACGACCGTGTTACTACCTCGAAAGTCGTCACTGACGACCCTGTTAAGACAACCAAAGTCGTCAGTGACGACCATGTCATGACAACCAAAGTCGTCATGACGACCCGGTTACGACAACCAAAGTCGTCAGTTAGTCGTAAGTACGACAGCCAATGTTGTGAGTTGATGACCATGTTACGACCTCCAGGTGACTACTAGTGACTACTTTGACTACTGTATCGTATTAGATTGCATTGTATTATATGCCGTGCAAGCAGGCGTGCCCCAAACAGCCTCAATTGGTTGCGACGGCTCCAATGGACTGAGTACCATACTTCTGCCATTTTGTGCACACCACGTAAAACATCATAATTTTCAGATAGAAATATTCCTCGTGCAAGATCGTGCGTAACACCCGGACAGCACCCTGACCACCATCAAGGACCAATCCCGAACTCCCGTCAAACACCGAGATGGTCAATTGTATGTTCCCACGTGCATGTGACATAGGTTCCCCAGTGAGTGATTTAAATCATAAGTGCATGCGCGCCCTGTTAGACAAAATTTTGACCATGGGGTGTGTTCCATCTCGAAACTCATGGTTGCACGCTTTTTTGTATGGGAAACTAATGTCATGCTATCACATCAATGCCCCATTTGACTGTTGTCCTCACTGTATCCTTGCTGCTCCCTGCCATAGAAGATGGGGTTCGGTTGATGGTGTGAGCATTGGGCAGCTTCGAACGGTGATGCCATGTCGGACATGGCATCGTCACTCGTCACTGTCAACAACTTTATACAACAACCAACCACTCGGAAAAGGCCACGTTGAGAGAAAGATAACCTGCTAGGTTTTTTCTAAAGGCATGCGTCTGCGTTGTTTGGGTTGCTGTAGAGGAGGGGGTTCCATCAATGGTGTGAGCTGCGGGCGGCGTCAGCCAGCTACGCCATGTTGCACATGGAATCGCCACTTGTTGCCATCAACATCATTATTCAACAACCAACCACATGAAAAAGGCCACAACTGGGACCCAGAAGACAGAAGAAGAAAGAGAAAAGGTGGACTGTCAATAAAAGAACACAACAACCAACCAATACTAATAGTGCACAAACGGACAAAGAAAAAGAGATGGAGGGAGCGAGATCTTCCACTCCGACGGCTCTAGCAGAGGGTTCCTTGATGGTGTGGGCTGTGGGCTGCTTTGGCCAGTGACGCCATGTCGGACATGGCACCAACAACTTTACACAACAATAAACCAATTTTAGCTGGGCAAAAAGGCAAAACCAGGACACAAAACAAGAAAGAGAAGACGTGGAGAGAGCAAGATCCTCCACTCAGACGGCTCTATCAGTGGGTTCTGTTGATGGTGTGGGCTGTGGATGGCTTCGGCCAGTGACGCGATGTTGAGCTGGGCGAAACCGCAAAACCATGGTACCAAACAAAGAGAAGAGGTGGAGAGAACGAGTTTTTTTCTAGTCGATAACAGTCTTGGTAATATTATGTACTGGAATAAATTAGAAATAGTGTTGTGATCATAGCAGAGTAGTATCTTTTTTTGGCTAAATAATACTCTTGTTAATCTAAAATCAAGGTGTAGTTCACGTACTCCAACTAGAACAGATCACAGATGTGTTTGTAATAATATTTCTTCATTAGAGAGAAAGTTCTCGGGATCCAACTCCTTAAACCATGTTAAAAGCATTTTTGCCAATACTTCATGCCCACCAATCATTGGAAATGGATCGGAACACACCCGCATTGGATAAGACACCAGTGAGGATTGCATGGACAAATTCAGGAGGAGACAAACTGTAGCTCTCTTAGCAATTTTCGGCATGAATTTTCAATGTGACAAATAAATTGTTGCATTCGTCGTTGATGGAAGAAGGCGTCAAGATTGTAAAGCAAGAAGCAAGCAAGAGAAATTTAGCCTCCCCTTGTTTGGAATATTTTTCATGCTCAACCAAACAACCTCGCACAATCACTGGCCCAACAATCCCACTTAAAAGCACAATTACCCAAGCAACCCTCCCACTCATTTCTCCACTAGCCACGGGCAAAAATTGTCTGTTCAAAACATCAATGTCCCTATCAAAAATCTGATTGATTCCCACAATCCCACAATGAAAGCATTCCCCAACAATTATGCGACCATACAGATGACCGCTCGGGGGAACATCGCTCCCCATTGAGCCTTTTCAATCGCACCGGGTGTATTGACTAGAGCACGGATGGTTCTAGTGCTGGAGGCTAGATCATTCCACGTTGGTGTGAGGGAGGACAAATTTGTAGAGGGCGCAGTTTGGCTCTTATGACGCCCGATTGGATTTCGTTGAGGGAATGGTTGATGGCGTTGGGGTCGAAGTCACCTTCTACTGCTGGAAGAGAGGTTGTTGATTTGTTGGATGAATAGACTAGTCATGAGGGAGCATGCAGGTGCCTTCAGATCGGGGTGCTGCGAGGGTGCTGCGAGTTAGGGTGAGTGCCGGGCTGCTTGTGTTCGGTGGTCGCATCGATGTTGTCTCACATGATGTGGGGGCGTTGGATTTTTTTGTTCGAAAATTACATGGGACACACACACCATTTTTAATGGCATGCACAAAATGGCTATACGTACTCAGTCTATTCAAAGGGAATCGTCCAACCAACCATCGGTGTATTTTTCCAGTCACCCCATCACTACTGCACCAGACTGCACCCAACTGTTGCTGCATTGTACCATACACTACAACATATGCAGTCAGCTCAGTCAACACCAGTCAAGACAACAAACTCTGCATTCATCCGATTCTTTTCGAATATTATCACACTCCACACTTCCCCTTCATTCCATAGCTTATTTCATCAACCACCAACGTCAAATTTTTTTAGGCAATCAAGTCGAATCCTCAAGGATTAATAAATTTGTCGATCTTAATCGTCGCGTTGTCTGCATTACTTCATGTGTCAGTGGCATTCTCTCCCACTGTAAAGAACACAGCTCGTATCAACCATCGATAGGCAGCATCACTAGCATACCCATCCAACACTGCCTTTCAAATGTCGGACTCAAGCTACAAAACATCTTGCAGCGGCTGCTGGTAATTATTATCACATTTTCTTAGACCGCTGTATTTCGTATCATTTATATACTTCTCAACGATAATACTTTTCACACATAAAAGGTAATATTTGGTGGATCGGACGGTGGCACCACATTTTTTAACATGACGTTCACAATTTAATTGTTGTAAGAGAAAATAAAGCATCAAATCATGACAAGAAGATCAGCCACCATAGTGGCCTCGTTTCTTCTAGTCACAAACGCATGGCGGTGCATCGCCTTCACAGCCCCCTTGCAACGACTCTCAAGTCCGTCAACGTCCCTGTATGCCAAGGACCATGCTGATGACACATCATCAACCTCTGCCAACATCAAGTCCCCTACGTCTCGCCGCTCCTTCCTCTCCTCGGCCGCAGCAATAACGGCCAGCTTTTCGCTGCTACCCGGAGCCTCCGCTGCAGACGAGCCCACCGATTTTGAATCCATCGCCGCCCGCGCCGCCGCCGTCTCTGCGCAAATCGCGCAATCGGAGGCCTCGGCGCTCGCAGAGGAAGAGTCCGCCGAAGAACGCCGCAAGGAGCTTGCTGCCAGGCTCAAAGAGGACAAGCGGACGGTATACGATTTCGCTCTGCCCGTGAATGGCAAGCACAAATCCATTGCGGAGTTGGTCGGGCAGACCTTTGAACTGGATGCCAACAAGGGCGACGGGTGGACCGATGACGGTGGGGGCGGTAGCGTGGGGACCAAAGTCAAGGCGATTCTCGTGGTGAACATTAAGCAGGATGATCCCATCGCAAGAAAAAACATTCCAGAGTTGATTGCATTGGCGAATAGGTGCGACTGTGCAATAAAATTTGTTCATGGGATCGATCTCATGATAGTCAAGATGACGTTATTTCATACACCGTGCTAACGCTTACGTCGTCGTCACCTTCTCACAGATTTGGCAAAAATGGAGAATTCGCCGTGATTGTCTCCCCCACTGACCAAGGCTACTACGAACCGGACACTTCGGCACTCATACGTCTCAAATTAGCCTCCGAGTACGGTTACGGGAATAGTCCCGGGACCATTCTCACTGATAAGGTGAACTTGTTGGGATCAGGAGCCGTGCCATTTTGGCGATGGTTGCAGGGAAGCTGTCGTACTCCTGCTGGACTGGGGAAAGTCCAGGTGAGATGCTGTAATGATTGATTGGAACCAGTATTCATCATGATTCACAACTCATCCCTCAAAAACTAATGACCACAGGGAAATTTTGAAAAGTTCTTGGTAGATGGACGCACCGGTAAACCTCTCCGACGATACCCTCGCAAATACCAACCTTATGACATTGCCGATGACATTGCCGCAGTTATTGAAGGCAAGCCTATACCACCCGCCCAAGCTAATTTTAAGGAAGAGTGGAGGAATGCCGCCAAAGAGGCAGAGAATGATACTTATAGATTTCAGAAGGGATTGAATTACTTTGATCAGTAGGCTTGGAGGGTTGCGCTTGTAATTTCACTGTAGAGAAGTGCTCATGAGTTTGTTATGGGATTCAGTTTCTCTTGATGACTAGTGGAAAGCTTTGGTAGCATGTATCTCAGTTTGAGTTGACGTAACTCGACCAATTTTTGCCGTGCCAGACTGTTCCCTACATGGAAGGGCCTTTCAGAAAACGATTGGCTTGTGCTATTAACCCATCACTCATTAACATCATGTTACCGCCTGATTGATTTTTGCAAAGAGAATGTACAGTGCACATTCTCAAATCAGATACACCATATTATGGCAACCCACACCTGTTTGCTTCCCAATGATGACTATTACGAGTCAAGATTTTTCAAAATATTATTTTTTCAAAAACTAAGATTTTATGTAGAAGTTGAATCATCGAGAAGTATGATTCCCAAAAATGTCCAAAGAATATCCAGTTCCAAACGTCCAATTTGAAATGAGTTTAGAACCCCAGTTTAGAACAACTTGCCTACCTTTGTCTAGTAATTTGGGTGACTACCGTAATTCGTTTTTACGCCCAAACACCCAAATATGCCATGGCCAAGTACCAGATTTAGCCAGGGTTTTTAAAATGTCGTACAGTAATTATTTCCTTGCCCAAACTTCAATTTTCATGTGACTCACCAAAACATTCTTTTTCCCGATTTTCCTTTCTTTATTCTCACTATTTTTCCTGCCACGTTCTGCCACCCAATTCGGCGATTTTATTGTATTGTACTGTTGCGACGAGATTCTATCCCTTTTACTGTCGCCCATGATCACTACTACTATTACAAAAACCATTGCCGCAGAGGCAGCAAAATGTACCGCGATCCTACGGCTCATCATTGCGCTCATTAATTATACGATAGCAACAATACATGTATTTGTCGCGATCAGCCATTCTTCTGCCCTCGGCTGCACCTTGGCATCATCTTCTACCGGGGAAGCGTCATCGGGGACGCGCCATTGGGGACGCGTCATCGGGGACGCGTCACATTTTATTCTAATGAGAGGCTTAACCCGAGAGGCATTCTTGATGATTCATGACATTCTCATTATTTGAATGACTTACACGTGGCATAAAATCTGACCAGATTTCCATAAAAATATGACCTGATTTTGCCTAAATGCTATCTAGGGGCAAAAAGTGGGGGTGTCCGGACACCCCTCCTTGTTGCCTAAATTATTTTTCGATTTGACCAGATTTTGCCAAAAAGTGGGGTAGGGCATCCGATTTGGCCTGGTCAAATATTTGGGATTTTTGGGCGTTTGGGCGTTTGGGCATCTAGCCGAATTACGGTAATCACCCATTGGGTGACTACCTTATCGTTCCAGGTGTCTAGATGTTCAAATATCCAGTCCCAGGTGTTTACTTTAGAACTGATTTGGGACAGTTTTTAAGAAATGACTACCACAATTGCTTTTGGCTACAAATGTTTCAGATTTTGTTTTTCACGTGATTCCCTGATGTTGACAGCAAGATTCGCAAAACAACCATGATGCCCATCACCATTTCCCTCCGTGTTCTCCATCACCACTTCGTTCTGACACCATGACACACTCTGACCGATCAACGAGCAGAATGCTGTCAATCGTTCCTGCCTCTTCCACTCAATATCACGTCAAGATTCTTGCCCTTATCTTAGCACTTTGCGCATATTCCAACAGCCTTTGTGAACGCACGTGGCTGTACAGGGAAGCCGTACTCCACCCTTCAAAATCTCCGTGGAATCATCTTTTCCATTATGGAGACCTTGACATAGGCCAAGAACCCCTTAATTAGTACCCTTATTGGTACCCTTATTAGTACCAATATGGACTAATTCAAAAACTCCCAAGTAAGGGATCATCCTGACCTCCCAAGTAATGAGACGTCATGACAATGATAAAGATCCATATCTTTGGATCTAAGCGACAAGAGAACACTCTGTCAGAACACCCTCATGAGAAGGGTATACACATACCAGAGATGTGTAGAAACCTACACAGAATCACATTATTTTGTTGGGATTGCATTGACATCCCATTCTCATTTGTTCATTGTAATCACTAAATGATAAGCTCACAAATTACCATCATCAACAAACCTATAGCACCTTTATCTACAATATTGGTATTTAATATTTTTTACCTCCAAACGGCTTAGGTCACTATCTATAGATGGCCGTTTCCGCGACCTTCTCGCGTGAAAGCCATCGAAAAACGTTTTTCCCTCCACTCCGTCACTCGTGCTCCGTTGCCGAAGCAGACCCGTCGTAAGCTATGTAATACGAGAGTGTGCAAAATGCAATTACGTTGCGTCAGCCACGAGAACTCGCACACGTCAGCGGCACCCCTAGGAGCTTTTTTAAAGCCCTATTTATAAGTACACGCGTAGGTTACGCACTTACAAGAATGAGTACCTCTAAGGCAGTCCCTGATGGACTTAAAAGCCAAGAGTGTGAGAGGAACCCGGGACGGAACAAGCCACCCGTGTCATACATACCCGAAAGGGATGTAGTTCAAGACGCACTTGCAGTAGATACTACCGCCAGTACGATGAAGCTCACCCTGCCTGGCAAGGTAGAGTTGAGGGTATCCGTGTGGTCACACACTACTCCGGAGCAATTCCTGATGCATGTCCAAGCAGCCCTGGATGCCGTAAGGCAGAAGGGTCTTGATGCGGCCTATGATAGGGTCTGCAAGGACCAGAAGGATTGCATCAAGAAGGCAACAAAGGCCGAAGCAGCTTTCAAGAGTTACTCGGGATTGGATGCGAATCCTCCCAAAGAAAAAGCTTATGAAAAGGCCCTAGAAGCCACCAAGAAAGCTGACGAGGCTGTTACGTCCGTCATCAATCAAGTGTTCAGCCTCTACTCCAACCTACTCACGGAGGAAGCAAGGCGCCCCTGGAAGAAGATCGTGAGTGAACAAATTGACAGTTCTCCATGGACTGATATTTATGGGGAAGAACATCCCGAGGAGCGTGAGCAGTCTTGGGGGTCATTCATGGAATGCGTCAGCTTCCATCTGTTGACCGTGCTCTGTAATGACGCTGCTGAGACACAGCGCTTCTACATAAGTAACGAGTTGAAGAAGCCCAACAGGGTTCCAATTTGCCAGTTCATCAGCCGCATCCAGCAGCTGAATGGCTACTTGGACCTATTGCCCTCTCTTTAGTACTCCAACTGTGCCACCAAGCTCACCACTGCGGTGAAGCCGTTCGATGATCCGGACCTAGCTAGTCACATACTACGCATGGTCCCGAGGAATTGGCAAGACCAATACGAACTCAGTGGGGCATCGGTACCCCAGAGCGTTTGGAAGCTCCTAGAAGCACTCCAATGTATCGAGAAGGCCTATCGGATCGTGATGGGCCTAAAGGATCCGCGAAGTCCTGCGACTCCTCCAAGAAAAAGATGGTTACGTTTAAGGATCGAATCCCACGTAAGCGTACCACAAGTGCGAAGCACTGCATTTTGTGCAAGATGCATGGGGGCGTGCACACGACCCATAATACGCAGGAGTGCCACAAGTATGAGAAGGATGGTTCCTTCAAAAAGGAATTTGCAGGAAGGAAGCCCCGTGGACCTTCGTGCAGTCCGGAAGCTTCTCATTGCACCAATAGTGCCTATGCGCAGTTGTCTGCGAAGATTGAGAAACTTGAGAAATCTAACAAGAAACTCAAGCGTTCGCAGAAGAAACGCAAGCGCCGTCATGAAAGTGACAGCGATGACTCCGACTCGTCCTGAAAGGATGGGTACGGTAGTACTGGGGAATCACGTATATGTTGTAAGAAACTAAAAAGTAATAAACACACAAGTTGTACTCACCCCAGTCCGAGTAAAACTACCATTAACTCGTATTCAAACAATAATTTGAATAATAATCTAATTAAAGAGAACATAAAAGATTCAAGATACCGAAACATTCCTTTTTAAATAATCGAATTGTTTACAATACCACGATGAAGCAAGATCAAAAAATCTTGCGACAAAACCGAAAAGAACACACAGAGTGAGATAATTGCCGAACTGTCGGACCCCGAACTGTCGGGTGCCTTTCTCAATAGTGTGAACACTTCCTTCAAAAGTCAAACAGAAGGAAGAGTCACAGCCGTAGTAGCCAAAGCATGGCATACCTTAGCAACGGAAGATCAACTTCCACAGAAGCACAAACACTCTGGGAAGAGTTGCACTAGTAACAAAGTCCTCAAGGTCCTACTTGATAGCGGATCTGATGGTGACTTGATGTTCCACGAAAAGGGAACATCCATGCATTTCCCCTACTTGGCTAGGCAGGTGCCAAATTCTTGGCATACGTCAAATGGGGACTTCCTAACAAAAGGAAGGAGCAAGGTTAACCTTCATTTTTTGATTATTCCAACAGCAAGGAGTATCTGGTAACACCAGATGTTGTGGAAATAATAATAAGAAGATGACCAAGCCAATGTATGACCTCATTCTTGGTTGTAATACCATGAAAGAGTTAGGAATTGTTCTAGATTTTTGAACAAAAGAGATAACACTTGATGACGTCATTTTGTCAATGAGAGACATCAGTAGTCTGACTAAGTCAACAATGGAAAAAGCCTGGGCTGTGAACAACAGCTTGGCACATGAACCCAGTAGTACGCAAGAAGCGACTCAGAGAGTGGTCCATATCCTAGACACTAAATATGAAAAAGCAGACCTCCAATCAGTTGTTAGCATCAACTGTACTCATTTTAGTCTCCAAGACCAAAACAAGTTACTAGAGTTACTCACAGAATATGAGGAACGTTTTTATGGAACATTAGGTGATTGGAACACAGACCCCGTCTCCCTAGAACTGAAGGAAGGCGCTAAGCCATATCATGGCCGACAATTCCCAGTGCCAAAAATACACAAAGAAACCATAATCAAAGAATTGAATAGGCTTTGTGAACTGGGGGTATTAGAGTTTCAGCCTGCATCAGAATGGACGTCACCCACATTTATAATACCAAAAGAGAAAACACTGTACGGTTTATCTCTGATTTTAGGGAAGTAAATAAACGGCTAGTTAGGAAACCGTTTCCATTACCCAAAATCAGTACAGTGTTACAAGAGTTAGAAGGATTCACCTTTGCCACAGACCTTGATTTAAACATGGGTTACTACACCATAAGATTGGATCATGATGCATCCAAAATCTGCACCATCATTTTCCCTTGGGGAAAGTACTCTTATCTTAGGTTACCGATGGGTATTGCAGGTTCTCCCGACATCTTTCAGGCAAAAATGTCAGAGCTAATGGTTGCCTTAGAGTTCGTAAGAACTTATCTGGATGATTTGCTTTGCATCACCAGGGCAAGTCTGGATGACCACCTAGATCATTTAAGGTTTGTACTTACCAGACTGCAAGACACGGGCTTGAGAGCCTAGCGTTCTTCAGCAGAAAACTGTCTGTGACGCAACAAAAATACAGTGTGACCGAAATTGAACTACTGGCCATAGTGGAGACACTTAAAGAGTTCAAAGGCATACTGTGGGGACAACAAATAAAGGTCTATACAGACCATAAGAACTTAATCCAAGATGCCCTCGGATTAACCTCTGACCAAGTCTATCGCTGGAGATTATTACTTGAAGAGTATGGTCCCAAAATCGTGCAAATAAAAGGCATCCATAACACTCTTGCTGATGCCATCTCTCGATTGGACTCTGGTCCAACCCAAGATGACAACGCCGATTGGGTGACATTCACGAAATGCTGGTGTCACTACACTGAGCATGCATCAAGTGCTGACAGCACTTCTGACCACCAAGAAAGTATTAATCTGGTGTTTGCTAATCACAGCGATGAAGATGTAATTTACCCATTAACAGTGAAGGAAATTGCACAAGCCCAGATGACAGATGCAACTTTGCAGAAGCTTAGTAGACATGACAAGTATTCCACTCGATTAGTGGAGGATACACATTTGTTATGTAAGGATGGCAAGATGGTCATCCCCAAAGCACTTCAAAATTGAGCAGTTAGCTGGTATCACCACTGTTTGCAGCATTCTGGACACACACGTCTTGAAGAGACGTTGCACGCCGCAATGTATTGGAAAGGTATGCGAAGTAGTATCCAATCACATGTCAAAAACTGTCGTATACGTCAAGTCAACAAACGAGACAAGCACAAGTACGGGAAACTCCCTGCTAAGCTTGTCATCACAAACCCTTGGGAGGCTTTATGTGTGGACCTTATTGGACCATACACCCTCAAAGGTAAAGATGGGTCAGAAATTGACTTTATATGTCTTACTATGATCGATCCAGCTTCTAGTTGGTTTGAAGTAGTAGAACTGCCCATAACCACAGATGCGGTTACTCCCACGGATACTAAGGGGCAAAAGGGCACTAAGACTCATACCAATCCTAAATTACCATACTTTGACAAATCATCTGCAATGACAAGTAATTTAGTGAATAAGACCTGGTTTAGTGAATAAGACCTGGTTTAGCCGTTATCACGTTGTCAATACATTATTTATGACAATGGAAGCGAATTCAAACTTCACTTCGAAGCTCTTTGTGAATCATATGGGATCAAGCGTAAGCCAACCAGTGTCAAGAACCCAAAAGCAGGTGCTATACTGGAGCGTGTGCATCAAGTAATTACTGCAATGCTCCGCACCACTGAACTAGATATGGCCAATACAGTAGTAGCCAGTGACATAGATGCGTTCCTAACCAACGCAGCATGGGCCATTTGCTCAACTTACCATACAGTACTAAAAGCCTCCCCAGGTGCAGCAATTTTTGGCAGGGACATGTTGTTTGACGTTCCCTTCCTTGCCGACTGGAATAAAATAGGAGAGCATAGGCAACACCAAACTGACCTCAACACGATGCAAGAAAATCGCTCACGCCGTGATTGGGATTATAAGGTTGGTGATCAAGTACTTCTTAGAAAAGATGGCATCCTCCGCAAATCAGAGAGTTGGTATGAAAGTGATCCTTGGACTATCACAACTATTCATACGAATGGGACTATCAGGGTTCAACGCGGTACAAAATCTGAACGATTAAATATCAGAAGAGTCACACCTTTTTTAACCAGCAGACTTAACCAATATTAAGCATGTTATTTTTTATGTGTCATCTCCCTCTTCTATACAAACACTTACGCTTTAGCACACAGTCACATACTTTGAGTTTGTGTATAAAGAGACATGGATTATTTTTTCCTTTACAGGTTTTCCCCCCTTTTTTTCACCCTGATCCTCCATTCGCGGGGGCAAGTGACATAGGCCAAGAACCTACCTTAATTAGTACCCTTATTGGTACCCTTATTAGTACCAATATGGACTAATTCAAAAACTCCCAAGTAAGGGATCATCCTGACCTCCCAAGTGATTAGAGGTCCCTCACAATGATAAAGATCCATATCTTTGGATCTAAGCAACAAGAGAACACTCTGTCAGAACACCCTCATGAGAAGGGTATAAACATACCAGAGATGTGTAGAAACCTACACAGAATCACATTATTTCATTGGGATTGCATTGACATCCCATTCTCATTTGTTCATTGTAATCACTAAATGATAAGCTCACAAATTACCATCATCAACAAACCTATAACACCTTTATCTACAATATTGGTATTTAGTATTTTTTACCTCCAAACGGCTTAGGTCAGACCCATCTTCCTTCCTGTTGATGACAGGACTCAAAAGCTTTCAATATTCTCCACGATCTCCTCAAACCGCCTGGACATCCAGATCTGCCAAAACAAACCGGACGTAAGTGGTCTTTGTCTTCTGAAGGTCAATTGGGGTTCTTTTTGTTCTACATTGGGAGCACGATGAATTATAGATTTCTGTGTGTGATTTTTGGTATCACTCCAAATCCCTGTTCGCGTATGCTGAGGAATATACTGAAGTTGGTAGTCTGGCATCTGTGGTTCCATCCTATTGCAAAAATTGAATTTCCTACGCCGGAGAAGATGGCACTTTTTGCTTTGATGGTGAAGAATCCAGAGGCTGCAATAGATGATGTGATTGGTTTCATGGATGGAGTTGCATTGAAGATTGAGTGCACATCCGAGCGGGTTATACACAAAACACCTTTTATAGTGGGTATGAATGCAACACTACAGTGAACAATCTGTTCACTTATGGTCCAGATGGTAAGGTATTCCTTGCAACAACTAACGTCCTTGGCAGTTGGGCCGACGGATCTTTGTGTGCAAGGTTCCTTGATTGAATTCGGAGGAGGATAGGATACTACAAGATTTGTGTTGATCAGGGTTCCCTTGGAGCGGCGATGCGTGGAACATTCTGGTTGGGTCAATGAACGAGCGGAGTACAAGGCGGTTACATCCAACAATGCGCGAATACATGTTGCGAGTGAGCAATGTGTATGTTTCTTTAAGACAATCTAGCTAGTGGGGAATGTGCGCATTACAAGCTTCTTTTCCTTGCTTCAAGAAAAGACTTCCATCTGATGCCAAACAACAACGATTGGTTGTGCAATCCATAATCCTGACTCACAACTTCAGGACGGACATCGTAGGACATAATCAAATTAAAACTTTTTTCAATCCTGAGTACAAACGATATGTCAACCTTGAGGGGTACGATCGCATTGGCCCGTATTACTTGTGGCCAGAAGACTTTAACTCCGATAGTGATAATAATATTCAATTTGGTTTAATACAACTTTAATTCCATATTTTATTTCATTCATAGTTTAATTCCATATTTAATATCACATATACAATCACTGCTTTAATAATTATTCCTCCTTCTCTTCATCCTCGTTATGTTTGTGTTCCACATTGTCAGAATTCCCATTAGGTATGCCCACTAAACCCCTTGATCCGGTACCCATCATCATCATCATCATCATCATCATCTGCATTGTTTGTTGTTATTGCTCAAATTGCTGTTCCAACCTACGATCACACCGATCTTCCATTTCCTCCCTCTCATGCCTTGCTTCCTCCCTCTCGAGTCTTGCCTCTTTGCGTTCCTGTCTACGCCACTCTTCTGCCTCGTCCCACTCCATCTTCCTCATCATCATGAATTTGCAGGTCGTTGCTCCTACCGTCAACAATCGACGATGCAATCTTCTTGATTGACTTTGTCACGGAGCCTCGTTTGCAATTTGTCGAGTTTTTCGTCTTATTGGTCATACCTGTCTTCTTATTCCTAGATTTCCTTCCTGTCTCAGTGTCAACAGGTGTAGTGCTCTTCCTTGCCCTGGCAACAGACGTGGGGATGGTGGTTCTTCTTGTAACCTGAGTTGCTTGAGCCACCTCCAAATTAAATTCGTCATCTAGCTCGTTCACGGTGGTGGTACGAGAGACAGCGGTGTTGACAACGGCGTCGGTGGTGGCACTGTTGACAGTGGTGTCCACCGGATCAGCGGCATCTTCTGTGCCCTCTGTGAAATCCATCACATCCATAGGTGGTAAAGTCGGCAAAGGTGGTGGTTGCGAGAACTTTGTTGCGACCTGATTTGGCTGCACTCCCGTGCGAGCGACTTCTTCTTCTTCCTCCTCGGACGATACTTCCTGCTTATACTCACCATCTTCTGAGGACGACAAGGATGATGATAATGGATTCATCTCATCTTCTGACAATCCGCCGAGGATTCCAGACGACGACTTGTCAAGAATCTGCCTCTCAATGGCAATGCACTGATTAATCCAATCCTTGGCATCCGCCCCCATCCTCCCAGTGGGCTTTTTCATGTTGCTACAGAGCTTCCTCAGCCAATTTTTTTAAGTCGTCCTCAGAATGCAAATTCTCCTCACCTGACTCTTCTTTGTATGCAAGCGCAACCAGGCGCCAACCTTCGTTGCCATTAGGCAACAGCCTCTCGACAATGCGGATGAGAACATTGTTCTGGTAGTTGGGAACTCCAGTTTTGCGGCCGCTGCAACAAGGAGCACGGCCCGCATCCGAATCGTCGTTATTGCTCATGATCCTCATAAGAATTTGGGGTGACAAGCCCCTCCGCGCGCACCCACGTGCTTCCACGTGGTATTTTTTTGTTCCAAATGCATGTTTTTCCAAACTAGACAAAGGGGTGTCCGGACACCCCCCCATTTTTCTAGTATAGAATCGGGTCTGGACAAAAAAGGGGGTAGGGCAAGAGGTCTTGAACAGATCTGGCCATTCCAGAAATTTGGATATTTGAACATTTAGACACCTGGAACAATTAAGGTAGTCACCCGTTGGGTGGCTGCCATAATTTGTCTATCTGTTCAAATAATGTTCAGATATCCAAATATTTGGGACTTCCAATTGCTTCCTCATCCTTTCCAAATCCCGATTTCTGCGATTTTTGTGTCAAGTCTGGAAAAAAGATCGCTGTATTGTACCCCCACCCCCGCCATTTCACCTGCCTTTCTCATCAATTCTATCCACCCCACAACCATGTGTGTGAGTTGTGCGGTGACTTCCAACAGCATTGGAGGTTTTTTGGCAACAATCTGGAGCCACGGCGAGGAATACATGTATAGGCATATGTGTGAAGGGGAAACTATTCCTGAGAGTAAGTGGATTAAATACCTCACAGACATAAATGTCAGTGAGACTTCCCTGGTGTTACTTATACACCGGTGTTTCCTATCATCAGGGTTTTATGGTATGTCAGTGTCAGCTTTGTTAGTGGGGGACAATTACTTTTTGATATTGTGCAATTATGCATTTCTGAGCAACATTTTTTCACATAGACTTCATGATGTATTAATTCCTCTGACAGGTGTCTATTGCTATACAAGGTCAGAATCTTTTGCAACCAGCTGTAGCATAATGGTGTCTTTGTCACTTTGATAAATTTATCTAGCATCATGAGCTCATGCAATGTGTGACATTTTGGTGTCATTATCAAAAATCTGATAAATAATACTGTGACTTTCTATCCATGCCTGGCCTATGCCAAGAATCTGCCTCATTTAATAGCCCTATGTCTTCCAAAAACTCCTAAGTAAGGATAATCATAACTTCTAATTGGGAAGGAATCCTTACAAGGACAAAGATCCATATTTTTGGATCTTTGTAACCACAAGAGAACACCATCAAGAGACACGTGCAAACATGCCAAACAGTGTAGAACCTATATAAAATCCATTTGTTTTGTTATGGGAGGAAAGGGATTGCATCCCTCTTCCATTCTCATGTGTTGACTGTTATCAATAAACCATGAGCTCACAATAATTTTTGGATAGTTTGATGATCCCAATCTACTTATGCAGGTTTGGCTTAAACAAGATATGAGGTTTTCAAATTGTCTCTGTAAAGCAGAAGAATCATTGCAAAGTTCTCCCAGCTAGTGATACTACAATGCACTGTTCATAAGAATGATTGGAAGGTGAGGATAGGAAGCAACATTTTAGACAGTTCTTTATAGCCTGTCATACCATAGAATGAATTAAAGTCACATTAAATTTCTTGCTATTGCAATTGTTCACCTAATTGATAGATGCAGATACACTTGTTGGGTGTACTTGTAAGTAAACACAGCTGTAAGCATGTGGAAAGGTAGTTTGTACTCTGAAGGTCATGTCACAGAATCATCAACAACCAGGATTACCCACGGTCAGCGATACAGAAAACTCATGAATACTCAACACCCAACTATGAAGGAAAAATACTATTTTTGGAAAATCATTTGATGACATAAGACTATACCTATCGATATTTATGGACATGGCACAGAAGTGTTGACCTCCAAAATCCATCACTGTAGTAAATTCTCCTAGTAAGTGATTTCTTAACCATCCATGAAGGAAGCCATTCTTTTGACGAAGATACAGATTCCTATGTGGGGCTTCTAGTAGAGAGTTGGCGACAATCCTGTTCTTCCATTCGAACAGAGGTCAAAATCATCTCTACCAGATCAGACCAGAACCCTAGCTTGTGTATGTCACTAAGTAACTAACATATAGCGATTTGACCCCTTTGTTAGCATGAAAAAAGCTATCGGTCCATATCGGTCCCCATTTTACACCACAATCAAAGCTTTCAACGTCTTTAGTGTTGCCAATGGCTCTTGGTTTATGCTGGGAGGCTACGTCTCAACCATTTGTAGTGATTCCCACTGTAGGGTTTCTTCGAGAAGTCCCCTAGGTTTATGGTGACTAACCTTGTGTAATACTTCCTCCCTTTGCTTTCTTTGATATGCCCCCCTAGGTTAAGGAGGATTTTAGACCTAATAAACAGGATAACCATACTAGGTAGGTAGAGGCCCACCGACACACATATATATTTTAATCTACATATGTAAAATTTAAACATTCGTACCTAAAATTACACATTAATAACACCTGTTATGTTTTTTCACACATGGCCATCACTGCATTGTTCCTAATATTTTGTATCTTGTAAACACTTGACTATTATTATTCAGCCTAACAGTCAGTATTATTATGCAGTAATATATTGCAAGAATTTCAATGATGGCTGGTAGCAGATCAAAAGGGATACTTGACAGTATGTATCACAAAAGAAGGAATATGTTGAAATTACACATGGACAAGGTTGAACCTATTCTGATGGGCAAATGCAACGGCCACCACTCTTGGTATAGTTCACCTGAAAGTATCAAAAAGTACCCTTAAATGAAGTAAACACTCCATATGTTAGGCCAAATGCTTGGTAATTTTCAATTGCTAAGCAATTGCCCTCAGTTTGAAAGGGCACTTTGCAATTCCTCGTCGACGTTTGCTCTACCAAGGAATTGCAAAACTGCCGGGAATACGCAGAACAATTCCTTGTCCACGGCCGAATTACGTTTGAATTGTGTGAAAACAGTCAGTTTGGATGCACTTGTAGCCAAATTTGGTGCCAAAATGCACTCAACTGACAGGGTTATTAATTGTACCAATCCCTACGTAAATTAATATCTTACGTGGGGTCAGTGTTCTCTTCCCAAGGAATTGTATCGGCGAAAAACCTGGACAATATTGAAATTCCTAAGGAATTGTAATCACGAAGACATTAAATCTGTATTACAATTCCTAAGGAATTGTTATTTCTAAGTTATTTTTTTCAAATGACTACTGTTGAGTACCGTCGAACAGAAAAATTGATGCCAAACGGACATGTTAGACACTCCTCTGATGCCAATCAGACGTGTCACACTACAGTATTGATGCCAAACAAGGGGTCGTTGCAGAAATCCCGAGCTAAACCGCTGTTGTCGAGGAATTGAAAACACGAAAATTGCAATTCCTTGGTAGTGCAAACGTCGACAAGGAATTGCAATGAGTTTTTTGACCTGTTTTGCAATTGCTTAGCAATTGCAATTTACCAAGCATTTGGCCTAACACATATCCTCTCATCTCCTGTCATGTCCTCTGTGTCTAAAATTGAATGTATGAAAGTGATCCTTGGACTATCACAACAGTTCATAGGAATGGCACCATCAGGATTCAACGCGGAACAAAATCGGAAAGATTGAATATTCGAAGAGCTACACTTTTTTTAACAACCAAATGTAAACCAAATATAATGTCAGTTTTCAAAAGCGGCATCTCCCTCTTCAAACAACTCTTACTCATTACATATATTTAACAAACTCCTTAGTTTGTTATAGTTACTCTCATGAGAACACTTTTTTCACCTAAAACATACTTAAGTTTTTTGTTCTGTTTTTACCTGATAACTCCAAACGTGGGGGCAAGTGACATAGGCCAAGAATCAGCCCATTTTCGTACCCATTGGTACAAAATACAAAAGAAGCATTAAAGGTTAGGGAAATTAGGGTTAAAAGATGAAATTCACTTTTTTGCCAAATTAATTATTTTTTATCAACAACTACATAGTTTTTCCACCACAGATAAAATATTAAAAAATCTTACAACCCATTCATTGAGTCATTATCACTAGGTTCTTCCTCCGCACTGTCATCACTGTCAGCGAGAGTATCACGTACACCGATCTTGCGTGCAAGTTTCGAGTAAAAGGCTTAAATAAATACCTTAAACGGAATAAAAATTATCTAGTCCTAGTCAAGTAATCTGATCCAAACGGACAAGATTACAAGAAAAGGATAGAATTAAGTAATCTGATCCTTCGGAGCAGATTCTACCCTTCCTACGCTGGAACCAGTATATTTTACGTAGAAAATTCGTAATCTGATCCTTCGTAGCAATTCTGATCCAAACGGACAAGATTACAAGAAAAGGATAGAATTAAGTAATCTGATCCTTCGGAGTAGATCCTATCCTTTTAGTGGCAATACACCCTGACCCCATACCGCCATAACCACAACTGCCACTTCACCACCACCACCAACCACTATTTTGTGTTGTCACTCAGCTGGCAATTGAAAATGGTGAGCCATTGTTTGAGGTTCACAACGATGATGATAATGTTAGTCTTTCAGTGAGATTAAAATTAAGTGTTAATTTAATAATAAAGATAAAATGAAAAGTCTTAAGATAGAAAGACAAGATTTTGTTAATTACATCCATTTCCCTAACCTCCATTCTTAGGACTCCCCAGGCGGGAAGTCCACTGCCCCTGATCAAAAGGCAAGGACTCCCCAACATTGGTGTCCACCGCCCTGGTCCAAAAGGCTAGGACTCCCCACCATAGGAGTCAACTACCCTATGAGCTCGGGAACACCAGAGTCCATAGCCCCTTCAATTGGGAAGGCTAAATACATACCAAATGTGTGTAGAATCTACACACATTTTGTTTGCATCGTTTGGATTGGAAGAGCAGCTCCACTGCCCTTCCATCCTCACAATTAGAGCAAATTAAGCTCATAAAATAGAAACTTTGACCCCGTCAAATCTACCTTTAATTTTTGCGTGATATTTATCTTGTGACAATACAGCTAAGGTCACTATGTTATCGTACACAGGTGTGTTACTAAAAAGCAGATAATACCATAAATGTGGATTATTAGTACCACCACTGTATAAGCACCAAATCCCCGAATTTTGGAACATTTGCATTTGTATAGTGTTGCAACCTATAAATTGTAACTAAAACCCTCATGGGTAATTTCTCCATGCCATCAGTAAGACACCCATATGTAGCGCTCCCCATGTCTTCCGATGGTTGCCGAGCCTCCGATTCCATTGGAAGTCATTATACATCTCACGCACAGTGGACTGCATGGTTGAGCAAGGAGTGTGACAGTGCAGGAGGGGTACAATATGCCTATCTCGAAGGAAATAGGGTAACTTTCAAGATACCAATAATTTTCTAACGTGTTAAAGTCACTAGCTTGTAACACGGTATAAGCACAATACTGATTATAACGCAGGATGTGGGCAGATTACGGTTGTACATAAACATCAATTACAGCAGGATGACTGCCCTAACTTTCTTTAGTATGAACAATACTTTTGTCTTGGCAACAAGCGGTGGCTAACAATCGTGACTTCATTACATTATTACGCATAATAAAAAATTACGGCAGTCATACTTTCGTAAAAATTCTCCTAGTTTTATATGTGTTCCTATGTGGCGACTTTGTTTGAAGTGCCCGCTTCTTTGGTTGAGGATGTAGTTGAGGTTTGTGGACACTGTTTGTAATGCAATCTATGGTTAGTGACCAAAAGCAAAACCACAATACTAGCGACCACACCATCATTTTGTATGAATCATTACCCAATGCACTGCAATTGTCTACAAGAATACAAATAAGTACCAAGACAAGCTGACCTTGACTGTCAACACCAGGCCACTTGCAATGTCATAAGCAGGCTAGCAGACACATGAGTATGCCTGAAACTGAAACTGCTGATCCAGACCTTCCCCCTTGTCATTTTGATCCTTCAACATCTCTGCATGATGCATTTGCTGATGTTTTTGGACAAAGGAGAGACTGCACATATAAATAATAAATTGCAATATGTACTACCTAACTAACTTCACCAAAATTGACTGAATTATAGAACGGTGACGTAGGCCAGGCCAAGTATCTATGTGTCCTTTATGTAGACAACATAAATAATACATTATGTTTTAAGTACATGTCAATACTTGACATAGGCCAACTAGCCTAAAAGCCCCCGTTGATACATACCTCGGGTATGCACAGCCTGACCTCCAAGCCAGCTGAGCACCACATCACATAACAGAATTGTGTAGAGTCCAATGCACCAGGTCAGCATCGAACACAGGGCTCTGTAGGACCCCTGTAGAAATGAACCATTAAAATATAATTATCATGTAATGTACATCATAACCCCATGATAATCAATTTGATTTGATTATCATTTCTCTGTAGCAAATTGATCTCATAACTCATCTTTCACGATCTAGTACAAGTACAACACATCTACACTTGTATTTTTACCCAGTCCTCATTCCACCATTCTTGGCTTAGGTCAAATGGTACTATTGTAAACACCAATTATGGTGTTCCATAAATAATGAAGTCTGTGCTGTATACAGGATCAGCTACAAAGTGCTCATTTGGTTTCTACTGGACACACTTGATAATGACAAGCGGAGACTATTCAAGTAACACCTCACTTTCATCCAAAGGTCAAGAATTAGGATCAATATGCTGTTACCTTCAAACAAACATGAGAACTTCACTTACACACCACCCCTTGCACTTTTTCATAAAATCAATCTTTGACATAATGAAAAGATAAAAGATACTGCAGCTCAAATTAGGTAACCCCCTTGTCTCTACATTCTGATGTGTATGTAGTGAGTCTCTCTTACACCACACGGTCAGATTCTTGGACACACTTAGGATTGTGCATTTTGGTGGTACACGACCTTTAAATCAACTTTACACTTGATATATTTAGGCTTATTATGAATATTGGATTGACAGAAACAAACCATAAATATCCCTTAGATCAGACGAATGCTCTCACATCACCCTTCCCCTGGGATGAACGTGACTCACTTTCAACATCAAGTCCAAAAATTTATGGTGCGAACAGTATCAGAAGATCAAGTTTTCATGTTTGTCGCTCTCTTACACAATGATATATTTGACCGTGAGGAAATCACAAAGATGTTTTGTGTTTACAATGGATGATATATACCTTCATATTGATAGACTATTTGTGCTTTGGAATTTAATGCCCCCTGGGTGTGTTGAGGCACAGATTCGTCTCGTTTTCATAAGTAGCCACAACATGGTGTTATGGTACCATATATTCTTAATTGTCACAGACAATGTTCATTGCCATCATGAAGAAAAATTGTTCTGTTGATGATTTGTAGCAACAACTGGCTGCTGGGGAATTCCTTTGATTAAATTTTACCTCTTCCTACATTGAGTTACTTTTAAGATAAACTGAGAATTTGTCTGTTGTTGTGCTCTGTAGCTTACATGTACATCCCACCAGATTGCATATTTGGATGATTTTTGACTTTGTTGCTAGTGGTTTACAAAATTTGAGTTGGTGGTGGTGACTTAGTTTGTTTGTAGTGTAGCTTCTCCATCCTATGCTCATCAATGATGGCTTGAAGTCATAACTACTTAAGGAAAACCACACCTCCTGTGAAAGTATGATTGCCGAAATTTTTCTACAATAATACAACAATAGTGATTATTACGCAGGATGTGGGCAGATTACGGGAACATGACTTTCCTTGCTGAGTAGTGACTCGACATAATTTCAATTGTCAGTGTAAGTTGAGAGAGGAGTTAGAGTGATTTACTAACATGATCTTATTTTAAGTGTCTGTAGTGTCAAAGTATGGTGTTACTCTCCTAATGTTCAGTCTTTCTGATTTTGTTCCGTTGTGAACCCTGATAGTACCATTCGTATGGACTGTCGATATAGTCTAAGGATCTTTATAGTATTTGCTTTCTGATTTTGGAGGATACCTTCTTTGCGAAGAAGTACACTATCACCAATTTTATAATCCCAATCGATGCAAGACTTGTTTTCATGTTCGGTGTTGCGATCGGTTTGGCGTTGCCTATGATCTCCTATTTCGTTCCAGTCAGCTAGGAAGGGAATGTCAAACAGCATGTCCCTGCCAAATATTGCTGCACCTGGAGAGCTTTGAGTACCGTGTGGTATGTGGAGGAACGGCCCATGCAGCATCTGTGAGAAATCTGCTATGTCACTAGGAGCCACTGTATTTGCCATGTCTAATTCAGCGGTGACGGAGCATTGTCGTGATTACTTGATGCATCCGTTCTAGTACTGCATTTGCTTGGGGTTCTTGATGCTGGTTGGCTTACGCGATACCGTATGAATCACATAGGTTTTGAAATTGAGCTTGAACTTTTCCATTCCATTAAATGATTACTTGACAACGTGGGTAACGGCTAAACCAGATCTTGTTTCCTAAAGAGCCAACTTGTGCTGATGATTTATCAAAGTATGCTTCTTTAGGTTTATTATGTGTGTTAGTACCCTTGAGGCCCTTTTACCCTTGGGAGTAACAGAATTGAATTCTGTTACCGGTAGTTCCACAATTTCGAACCAACTGGTAGCTGGATCAATCATTGTGACACACATAAAGTCAATTTCAGTGCCTTGTTTGCCCTTGAGAGTGTATGGTCCTATTAGGTCCACACATAGTAGCTCCCAGGGGTTGGATACAACTAATTTCGTAGGTAATTTACTGGTCTTGCGTTGGCATCTTTTGTTGACTTGGCATTTATGACAATTTTTGACAAAGGTGCGACAGAATGTCACAAACCTTTCCAATACATGCAGGCGTGAAGAGTCTCTTTGAGATGGGTTGTCCCTGGATGCTGCAGGTAGTGATGGTACTGCTGTACTGCTCGCTGCTGGAGTTCCTGTGGGATGACAAGTTTGTCATCCTTGCACAGTACTTGAACATTTTCTACCAGCTGAGGTTTGTATGCCTCCAGCAGGCAGAGTTTGTCCAGCGTTTATCCGTGTGTTGAGCTGCGGCAATCTCCCAAACTATCAGGGGATAGATTTTATTCTCTTCACTGCGGTTAGCAAACACAAATCATGAGGTCTGAGTGTTGTACTGGGGATGAGTCCTCTTCTGCTTGCATAGTGTAATGACACCAGCATTTGGTGAAGGTCATCCAGTTTTCTTTGACCTCCTTTGTTGGACCAAAGTCAAGGCGTGAAATTGCATCCGTAACTGTGTTGTGGATTCCTTTGATGTTACGATTTCAGGACCATATTCTTCTAGCAATAAACGCGATACTGTCACAGGTTAAACAGTGCATCTTGCATGAGGTTCTTGTGGTCTGTGTAAACCAATTGGGCTGGCCCCACAGCATTCCTTTGAATTCTTTGAGTGTTTTGACAATGGCTAGAAGTTCAATTTCGGTTATGGTGTATTTTTGTTGACAGACAGAGAGTTTTCTGCTGAGAAAAGCAATTGGCGGTTGTTTTGAGTAATGACGGCTCCAAGTTGTCTCTTGGATCCGTCAGTAAAAATCTCAAACCCTTTTGAATAATCAGGGTAGGCCAAGGACACATCTTTGGCGATAGTGGCCTTTATGTCACGAATGCTTTTGATGTTCCTCAGTCCATTTCCAGGGTTTCTTTTTAACATTGTGAAGTTTGGATTGTTTGGTATGACCACACTGGCCTACTAGGCTTGTGAGTGGGGCAAGCATTTGCGCCCGTGCCCAAAGATCTTGATAGTATTGGACCATGCCAAGAAATCACGGAGGTCTTTGACATTTTTGGGCAGTGTCAGTGCAAGTATCGACTGTACCTTCTTGGGTTGTGGTTTAATTCCATCTTGTGAGAAGATGTACCCAAGATATTCTGTTTCAATGGCACAGAAGTTTGATTTCGAGCATTTACTTTTAAGTTCATCTTGCAGTCTGGAGAGGACCAATTCAATTTTGCCAGGTGGTCTTCCAGGGTTCCCTTGGTGATACATAGTAGATCATCAATGTAAGCTCTTATGAACTCAAGGGTGGCTGGCCATTAGTTCTGTCATTTTCAATTGAAATATGTCCGGAGAACCAGCAATTCCCATTGGTAACCTGAGGTAAGAGTACTTACCCCATAGAAATATAATGGTGCAGATTTTGGATGCATCTGGATCCAACCTAATGGTGTTGTAGCCCATGTCCATGTTTAAATCAAGGGCTGTGGCAAAAGTGAAACCTTCTAAGTCTTGCATGACTGTACTAATTTTAGGTAGCGGGAATGGTTTTCTAACTATCCTTTTGTTTACTTCTCTAAAATCCCTTAGGAAGCGTACAGTCTGATCTTTTGGTACCATGAGCGATAGTGAAGCCCATTCAGATGCAGGCTGCCACTGAAGTACCCCTAGGTCACATTGTCTTTTGAGCTCTTTCACGAGAGTCTCTTTGTCGGAATGTGGTACTGGGTAAGCTCTGACATGAATGCGGTTTTGCACCTTCCTTCAGTTCGAAGCAGACAGGCTCAGTATTCCAATCACCTAGTGTACCATCAAAGAGGTCCTTGTATTTACGGAGGAGCTCCAACAACTTGTTTTGATATTGTAGACTAAGGTGAGGGCAGTTGGTGTCAACAACTGATTGGAGGTCTGCTTTTTCATATTTTGCATCTAAGATAAGAACTGCACGCTGAGTGGCTTCCTCAGTGCTACGTGGTTCATGAATCATGCTGTGGTTAACTGACCAAGCTTTTTCAATCTTAGAGCTAGTTGACAGACTGTTGATGTCTCTCATCGGCAAGATGATCTCATCAATGGTAATATCCTTTGTTCAAAAATCTAGAACAATTCCAAGCTCTCTTAGTGTTTTGACACCTAAGATGAGGTCAAACGCTGGCTTAGTCATCTTTTTACCATCATACTCCACAACATTAGGTTTAACTGTGGATTCCTTGCTGTTGGAGTACTCTAGGAATTTTAGAGTAACTTTGCCTCTTCCTTTGGTTTGGAAGCACCCATTCAATGTGTGCCAAGACTTTGACACCTGCCTAGTCAAGTAGGGAAAGCGCTTGGTGGTTCCTTTTCATGGAACATGAGGTCACCATTGGAACCAGTGTCCAATAGTACTCTCAAGAAGTTGTTCTTGCTACTCCTGGACAAGTGTTTGAGTTTTGTCGAGGACTGACTTCCAGTCGCTCATTTTTGTACAGATAGTACTGCTGTTACTGAGTCCATTGATTTTTGTGGGTTAGATGGCTCAATTGACTTTGATTTATGTTTGAGGTGTCTTTGAGATTTTTCAAAGTTACGTCCACTAAGGGACTCGAATAATCCGAATTAAAATTTTGTCATTTAATTCTAATTTTTGGTTACTGTTAGTTTTTATCGGACCAGGGTAGTGTAATTGGCTAACTTCGTGGTTAGTTTTAATTTTCTTACATCCATTTTCATTTTCCCGGTACTACCGACCCAACACTTCAGGATGAGTCAGAATCGCTGTCACTTTCTTCTAGCGGTGGCGTTTCTTGCCTTTTTGTTGGCTTTCTTGAGAGACTTCTCAAGTTTCTCCATCGCAGCCAAGACCTTGGCGTAGGGACTTCTTGGGCGACTGTCCTCGCGGGACTTTGTGCAGCTTGCCGAAAGTTCCTCCGTAGGTTCCATCTTTGTTGTACCGGCAACACTCAGCGGTGTTATGCGTGGTTGTGCACCCCATGCGCATAGCTCGCGAGTTCTTGTCTATATGCATTATGTCGCTGGGGCTTCTTGGTTGTGCAGGAACGGACTTCTTGAGGTCTGTTCGCTCGACTGAGAACGAAACAACCGCAAACTTCAGGATGGCGCTCTCAGACGTTGATTCAGCCGCAGGTTGAGCATGGTATGCACCTGCGGACTGTAACGCCGGAATGGTGGCTTTGCAAGTGCATCAGTCATGCCTGGTTGGCTCCAGGCATTGCAGGAGGCTGCAGAGTTGGGCCTGGGCCTTGGAAACTGTCCAATCCGTGCTCGGCTCTGGGAAATGATAGGCAACTTGTGGGTTGATTGGGCGTTGCACAAATGACTTCCCCATGCAAACAGAAAAGATGTCACCAGGGACTTGACTGACTCCTGCTCTGTTGTGGAAGTCAGGACTTGCGTTCTCCTCAGTGAGGGGTTGCTTGCAGAGTTGAAAACTTCTAGGGGCAGGTGGGTCATTTTGTCAAGGTAAGGTGAGGCCTTAGGAGAGTCTTCGGCGGTCTTTTCTCTTCTCAGTCTTCTTTCAAGTTCATGTAGAACAGCCTTCCAATCACTTTTGACTCATATGCCCTTTTGGCATCATTGCAGGTGGGAATTAGCCCCATTTTCTTGGCGGTGCTATAGGCCTTGTTCCGCGTGCAGTACAAACTGCTCGTTGGTACCGTGTCCGGACCAAACCATGACTCGGGTTTCTGACCTGTATGCGGTGCACTTGAGGGTCTCAGGCTTGAGGTCCAAAGCTTCTTGGACTGGGTCC
The DNA here is from genome assembly GCA_013187285.1 of Cyclotella cryptica. NCBI lineage: Eukaryota > Bacillariophyta > Thalassiosirophyceae > Thalassiosirales > Thalassiosiraceae > Cyclotella > Cyclotella cryptica. The sequence continues at coordinate 261,869 of JABMIG010000026.1, read as the reverse complement.
TGATCCGGCACATGACGGATAGGGGCTTTCTCGCCACCGCTTCCGCCCTCGCACTCTTGGTTCTTTAGCCCAATAGGGGCCATCTTCAAGCAGACATTCTTGAGAGGGCTGCTCGAGACTTGTTCCAAGGAAAAGGGTCTTGTAGGAGCTTCGTGGAGGTTCAAACTCGAAGGAGACAGGATTGGCACAAATCTTGTTGGCGGCGGGATCCGTAAGCAGAGCGTGGTGCCACTTCTTACCGGCACAAAGACAGTGGCTCGTGGCGGGAACACGTGGATGCTGAATTCTGGACTGGCGGAGGACAGGCCTGCGGTGTTGAGCGGACGGTGATCAGCTCGACGGTGGATGGTCGAGAAGGACAGTGCCGCAATGGACAGACGGTCCAAAAATTTGCTTTCGAGTAGGCTATCAATTGATAGTGACCTAAGCCGAAAAGTAGTCTAAAAATCTTGTAGTTTGCTTTTCAGCTTTGTATTTTGTGAGTTAATTTAGTTACAATTGTGAAGTATCAATACACCATGATGAAACAAACATGCTTTATTTTGGCAAAACGAAACTATGTAGGTTTCTACACAGAACTGGTATGTTTTGTGTTAATGAAACAAAGAGATGTTGTGTAGGTTTCTGCATCTGGTATGGCTCTAATGTCATTAGTTAATGACATAGAGCATATTGTCCCAAATGGTATTTTTGGGTAATGAGGCAATTCTTGCTTATTAGCAAGACCTTGAATCATTGAGGGATGTCCAGCATCTCCTGAGAAAATAAGGGTATCTTTAAGGTACCCTTAGACTACTACTATAGAGTAGATAATTGGCCTATGTCAATCACTCACTTTCAACATCAAGTCCAAAAATTTATGGTGTAAACAGTATCAGAAGATCAAGTTTTATTTTTATCACTCTCTTACACAATGATATATTTGACTGTGAGGAAACCACAAAGATGTTTTTTTGTTTACAATGGACGATATATACTTTCATATTGATAGACTATTTGTACTTTGGATTTTAATGACCTCTGGGTCTGTTGGTCTTTTGTTCTACAACATAAAGTCAAAGGTGAGTTTGCAATCCTCTTTTAGTGTATCAGTGATGGATATGTCATCAATCCATTGATTATTTTGTTTCTAATGTTTTGTCATGACATGAACCCCTTCTGATGTGAGACTTCTACTCTCATCTGCAATTGTGTCACAAGAGACAATGACATAGGAAATGTTTCATTGTCTCTATCAAGTTGATGCAATCTGTGTCAATCTGGAATGTTGAGACTATTTTGATGACACTAGAGCAAATTCATCTACAGTGTTGATGTTTATGTGGGAAAATTGAGCATTCAGGAGACTTGACAAAAGACTTTTGGAATTTGGAGACTGTTACTGTTCTATGGGATGACATATGGGACAATATCAAGCAACACTTGGTATCTTTTAGTCAATATGACGATGGTAGGCCAACTTCTATGCATTAGAGTCACATTATAATTGCAGTAGTACCTTGGGTTGTAAGACTTAGCAAATTGAATCTTTAATTTTAATTTTAGTTAATAGTTATTTTATTATGATGTGCTCCCTTCATGTAGTATTGCATTTACATTTACATCACATCACATCATATCACAATATATAGTATCTTCTTGATCATTGTCAACTTTTAATTGTTAATATTGATTACAAAATTTCAGTTGCTGTTTACTTGGTGTGTTTTTAAAGTTGATTTGTGGGCTTATTTACACTATGCTCGTTGCCGATTGCATGAAGTCATAACTACTTATGGAAAATATGACACTCCGACAGTGAAAGTATGACTGCCGTAATTTTCTTACAATAATATACACTAAAAGGAATCTATTAACATTTGTGGATACATAATCCTCATTTTACGGTAGGTAGGCAGATAAAATAATATCATGTATAAAACTGGCCCCTCACCACCTTACAAAAGCCTTCACCAGGCCTTCACCCCCTCTTCCGACAAGAACACACGCCAAACGTATCCTTAGTGCAACGACACCCTTTTCAACTATGATGGTCTTAACTCGAAATGTCTCGCGCCTCATTGGCCTTCGTCGATTTCCCGCCACTGCCAACTCCCTCCGCCAAAAATCCAGCTCTCCCATCCCGGCTCCCGTCCTTGCAGGATGGTACAATGTTTTTGGCAAGACGACCATCGGGTACGCCACGTGGTTGGTTGCCGGCATTGTAGTCGCGGAGGGCATTACGGGTTTTATGGGAGATGCTGTTTGGAATTCGGTGAACCACGGCAGGACGTTTGAGACGGTGGATTGGACGAAGTTCAAGACCGATGACGACGAAGAGAAGGAGGACGAAGGTGAGGGCGTTGAATGATACACAAATCTAAACTTTATTTTTCTTCGCGTTAGTGGTTACGAAGTCAATTTTTGTTTCTTTTACCGGAACCGCTAAGAAGAAGAGGAGGAAGATGAAGAAGACGCCGAAGAAGAAAGTGCTGATGATGAGGATGATGACTAGTAAACACAATCTGACTATTATTCTCAGCTGGCCAAGAACCTCGGTAGTATGATTCATGATATCTGAAGACTTATCAGGGAGTGTGCGCTGTGCTTTCCCTGTTTACTTTTGATGGAATTGCCAAAACTGAAGGGCGAGAGTTGTGAAGTTTTCCGTCTGTAGGGACCACTGTACGGTTGTCAATTGGTAGTTAACAACTCACGTTACACATTTGAAATAAGTTCACTCGTGTTTGGAAAAGCTATTGATTTGATCATGTAAGAAATCAAAGACAAATTCTTATCACTTCATTCTGTTTCTTAGCAGATACACAAGAATTCTGCACTGACTCATTTTTGAGACTGTTCTGTATTTGGTATTTCGTAAATTGGATTTGATGAGCAGTTGCAACTGTGCAGAAATATTGTCCAATGACTCTAGAGTCTAGTTTCCTGGTCATAGTTAAAGAGAAAGATCATAAGCTCCCCCACAACGACACCGAAGGCATAAATGTGCCAACGATGCCAGGTGCTTTTCGCTGAGGAATAATTCTGCCCTCACTCGAAACGATCAGTTATTTACAGGAGCTACGAGCTTGACTTGTAGAGTTAGGTAGATAACTGCTAGTACACCCACGAAAACAACGCTTTGTACAAGATGGATCCCAAATCTATATGTCTAAGCCTTTGTTTCTGAGTCTTCCCTGGGCACCTTTCTCCCCACCATCTTGGCAACCTTTGGCACGACAGCAACCGCAGCCGCCAACCTGAAAGGCTCTGTAAACTTTACCATGAACCAGGCGACAGCCAAATTCGCTAAATGCGGGTTCTGCTCTAACTTCTCAGCATACTTACTCGTCCACTCGTACTTTAGCAAATATCCCGTGACAATATCCACCAAGCCACGTTTTTCCTTTTTGATCTCTGTCGCCACTTCCTGAGCGTAAGCGGTTGCAGCCTCATCCATTGAAGCACCCGAACCAGTGGGGCCGATGACATCAGCAGTCTCACAGGCGAGATCTTTGCTGACTTTGAATATCTGAGAAATCAATTCGGGATCAAGAAGGCCGCATTCTAGGAGTCCAAACAACGAGAAAAGCGTGGTGAAGTATATCCCAATGTATGTTCCCACAAACACCACTCCATATTTCTTGAAAAGTAGTTGTATTTTTTCTTTCGTTGACATTTCTGGTTTGATTATTGCATCATCACGATCTTTGTCAACGCTACTTTTGCCGGCGCTTGTGCTGTGATTGCAAGATGGAACGGTGCTCATCGTGCAGAAGTCTAATGTGGACTTGGCAGACGTGCTCATGGCACGATTTCGAAGTAATGCATTTCTTATTGGCGGGCTACTACACGGATTGGCCACTGAGAAGTGATTCATGGATCTCGTTCCGGTGCGAGCGAAGACACACTCAGACGAGCCTAGCACGCCAAACGCCAAACGTTCATGAGGTCGCAGCTTCCAGAGAGCGAAGATGTCGAAGTGGATTCTACAGCAGTGCCTCCAACCATTCCTATCGGTGTTCAAGAAGGGATAGCCTAATCTGGTAATTAACCTTGCGTTTGGAATATTGGCAGCCTTCATTATATCGTAGCTCAAAGGTAGTTTTTGTCAATGAAATCGAGCGGCTCCACACTTAGCTAGACTTCCGACGAGGCTCGGACGAGGAAGGGACGAGGCTGGTGACCTCTGGTGACACATCATACACCTCATAACCTTACTCGAAATTTTATCCTTGTTTCAAGGATAAAAAAATTCTGGCCGAAATTGGTGAAATCGTCGAATTTTTTATCCTTGAAATAAGGACAAAAATCGTCTGTGTTCGTTCTCAAGGTCGCATTTTCGGGGATCGTGTTGCGTTCTCTCTTTCTTGACATCATTCATCAGACAACAAGTTGGGCTATCTGTCGGTATGTTTCGGTCGTGTTGGGTGCTCTGCAGCGTCAGATACGAACCAATGCTACCGACACTTATTTTCACAAGATACCTACCTAAATGGAGTTTTTGTTGCATTAAGGTGACGGTGTCGCTTATTTTTTTGGCATTTTTTTGGCGCGAGCACGCGAAATTCTCGACATCTCATCATCCCGCCCAAACCATTTTACACGACCGCACCATGGTAAAAAAGCCGCTCCACATGATCGATCATATCTCAAAAACCACACGTGCCAATAAGATTCCGAGTTCACCCACACAGGCCTGATCTCCTGGGATGCTATAGGATAGAGGTATGAGTAGTACATAATTACATTTACATAGATGGCTGTTGCTACCTATCCACACCTAGTAGTTCAGACATTAATGATGTCACCGAGAGGAATAAAACAATTAGAGAATAGAAGTAGGAGTCAGTCCAATCTGTGCATCCCAAAAGCTCAGGCATTTAGAGTCCAAAACTGGGGACATCACTAAATTTCAGACAATTCTTTTCGACCGCAAAACACAGCATAACACCATGACGGTCACCAGCCCTCCTTCACCTTCTCCCACACCAAACACGCAAACACCAAACACGCAAACGGCTACCAAAACGCCGTTTCCTCTTGCGTACACCCTCCCCGCAACGACGACGTCTCTCCGCTGCCTCCGCTCTTTGTTTCACCGTGCTGGCGGCGCGGACTCTCATGATGGATGCAATCAACTTCCTGGGGTTGATGACTCCCAACTCACCGGTTGTCGCCCTATCGATGATTCCGCTCGTCGCGTGGACGGGCCACTATTACCTTCTACTCTTCGTGTTCTCGAAAACATCAACGATGGCACTCCTTCCCACGCCTCGCGATATCACTCACCACAAAAGCGCCAGAAGTTTGATGAATCGCCATCTTGTCCTCCTTCTGATTCCATCTCCTCGCTGCGTTCTTCGGAGTTCACGCCGACGATTCGTAGGGTCGGCGACATACCGCAATCGTTTTTGCGGAGGAGGACGACTCAGACTTTGAGGTTGAGCACGACGCATTGCTCGAAATGGGTGACCAGGCAACGATAGAGAGGACGACGGATCCAAACAAAATGAAATATAACAAGAAGGCCATGTTGGCCAACACTGTTTTCATGTGGGCTAGGTCAGACGTGTTGTCGGCCCAGCCTCCCATTCCCTCTACAGACAACGTCTTCAAGACGTTCGTTCAAAAATTCTCACTGCAAATACACAAACGATTTGTGGAGAGTCGACAATCAACCTCGACTGCCGCCGTCACCGATAGCTCCATCCGTAGTACTCGATCTTCCACTTCTTCCATCGATTCACCCGTCGAAAGTACGCTGAGAGAACAAGGTGCTCATCATTCTCGATTGATGTTCGAAGACATCATCTTAACCAAGGTGGGTTATTTACTGAAACTATACGTTTCCAAGGTTGCTGTCTTTAACACAGCAGGGTGGTGGGCAGACACGTTCCTCCATGTCGTGCGTACTCTTTCTTCGTCCACCATTCGCATGCATGCCCGAGATTTTTATACCTTCGATATCAGAATCTCGAGTGATACCCAGCACGTCGACATCGCTGCGGGTAACACGTCAACGGCTCTCCTCAGGAGACAATTTGAAACCAATGATGGATTCGCCATCTCTTTCGAAGGCGTAAAAAAGTTTGACGGTACTCCGTTTACTATGCCAATCTCTTGGCGTCGATTTGTTACAAGCGCGTATGATTTGTTATTCTTTGGTCCTCTGAAATCCTGTAGCCGTGTGTTTACATACGCCTTCCACAAGAAGAAAAACACAGACACCATACGCCAAATTTTCAAGGTACTTGCGAACGAGACTATCGGAGATTTCGCATTGGCGTACTCCTTGTATACCTCCTACCTTTCCAGGATGGTGGTTGCGAGTGGACATCTTGTCAGGGATTTAAATAACAACCCAGACAATTTGTGCAGTTTCAACAACAATCAACCAGAATCTCGTCAGTTCTTCGCTGAGTTTGATCGTCATTGCAAGGTCTGCATCGATGGTGTGGTGGATGGTTGGAAGGACTACAGCACGTCCATTATTAATTTGGATACTTTCGAGAAGTGGGTGGATCAAGCCGAGAAGTGCTTCCCAGTTTTATGGGCGCCCATCTTCCATTTCTTCTGGGAGAGAGCTTCGAGCGCCGAAGCCATGTCTTCAGATGGCCTGTATGAAGACTTCTCTACATCGTCAGCGGCGGAGGCACTGGGAGGCAACGGATGGTTTGTCGTGGCAGCGGCGATAGGACGGCCCGCGGAAAAAGGGATAGTATGATCCGCGGCGATACGAGGGGTCGACGGATCAGCATAAGAGGCGGCCGGGGCGGCGGCGGAGGTGGCGATTCCACGGGAGAGCTGCTGCTGCTGCAGGGCAGTTTGTGGATAAATGACAGCACCAGGGACTCCGGCAAGGTGCAAGGAGCCGTCGACGGGGTTGTAGAATGCGGGACCGTAAGCGGTCTGAACGACAACGGGCTGGCCCGGCGGCAATGGCAAGGAATTTGGGGTGGGAGGTGTGGTGTTCATGGTGGTTGCTGCGATGACAGTTCGGTGAACAAAAATAGTGATGTCCTCAGTTTTGGACTATAAGGAGCGGAGCTTTAGGCTGGTAGTGCTCCCCCATACTCCTATTTTTCTCTCCTAAGTAAGTTATTTTTACGTGACGTAAAAAATTTATTATCTCTCAGTATTTGGTACCAGCCTAAAGTGACATCGGTGTGAGTTCACCCGTCTGTCCCCCTTGACGTCGTCCGTCATCCACCACAAACCGTCCGTCACTAGGTATCTTCATTTTTGTGCTGTAACACTTCACGCACAGCACAATTCCACGCACGCAGATTGTCAACCCCCGTCTCTGCCCTGTCTCTGCCTAGCAAAAAGCGCTCTTCTCTGCACTGCAATTCAACTCCGCATTAGCAATTCTTTGACATTATTGCAAGCACTCTCCTATCCTCCATCGCCTCCTCTACAAAACAAAGCAAATTGTACAAATTCTCGGTTTATTGTTGATAAACCTAGTTTAGCCTATCATGAGTGACATCAAACTGGAAAAAGATGTTATGAAGAACATTTTGATACTCAACAATCAAACACCACGAGAAAATAATATGTATTGGATCACAATTGAAGAGATGCGTGATAGGCTTGTCCACTGTGGAGTGGATAAAGCTCTTACGACGAATATGATTGGAGAGGAGATTTGCACCTCGAGCTGCAGCTGCACATCTTGCTTGAACACGAAGGGTGAAAGCGGCGAGCACGGCGAGAGGACGAAAGCTATCCATACAATATTAAGTCGGAGGCCAGATGCATTCCGGAAAAAGGATAAGTCAAGCACAATGGGATGCGCATGCAGGAACTCCAAATGCTTGAAAAAGTATTGCGTCTGCTTTTCTGAAAAGACACTCTGTGGATCAAGATGTGTGTGCACGGATTGCTTAAATGCTAACGCCTCCCAGGGTGCGACGGGTTCGGGGTTGAACGAGTCAGTTGAGGATACAGCATCATTTCCCCTCATCTCTCAACTCGATGATGAATGTACTGCTCATGTCTAATATACGATAGAAAATAGTCAAATGAATCACCCCTCTCGTTGAATAGTAGATCTAAGTACTTCTAAATGTCGACATCAGCGAAGTCACTCATTCGATATGAGTATCTACTTTCGTCACTAATCAAGTCCCTAACCTTTTCGACAAGATAGTCCAATTGTGCATCGTCCACTTCACTTGGTCCCGTCCACAACATCGAATTGATGAATGCCTGACGTTTCGAGTGCAATAGATCAATATCGTAAGACTCGAGCCATATCTCGTAGACATTGTCCTCTTTTCGAGCATGCCCTAGCACCCTTGTCTCGACAAAGACAGCCTAGAACGTAAACCGTATCTTAGAACCAAAGTAACTAGCACAGTGAGCTATTTCATTCAATCAGAGAATCACACTTACCTTGCCGAATTCTTCGCCAAACCTCTCAGTAATCTTTTCTGCCAGTTCCAAATCTTCGTCCAGCGGAGTACAGGCTATAACCAAATGTCCACGAAATGCCGCTTGTCCCTCTGGATCCTCAATTATCTCAAATCTCTCAACAGTAGCAAAGTGATCTCGCCATTCTTGAGATTCATCAGCAAACTCTCTTTCAAAAGCCTCATATTCCTTCATAAACTTGTCGTCCACTGTAGATGATTTATCTGACGACGAGGTACTGTACTCTGGATCGAACACGTTTTGCTTCGGTTCAAAATTTTCATCATCAAACAACAAATTGTCCGACTCTTCATTGTACACCTCATCATACCAGTTCTCCAATGCCAACATTTCTCTCTCTTCGTCATCTAAATCTGATTCATCCAGTGTAATGATGCCAGTCTCGTGAGGCTCCTTCTTTGGGATGGCGTCACATCCAATACCCTTATAATACCTTTCCAACTCCTCCATATCAGCTGCTTCGACATCATCCCACGTCCAAGCAAATTCCTTCTTTCTCTGATCGGCATAGCGTTCGTACACCTCCAACTGCGGCATCCATTGTGTGAATATGATTGGTGCCTCAATGTTATGCTTAAAACTGGCTAAGATCAAATTGGTCACGTTAAAGTTCAGATCGTACATGAGCCACATTTCAGGCTCGGGGCAAGCCATGGTGTTGCAATTTTCAATTACATTGAGGATTTCATTCTGTGTTTCATTAGAGAGACGCGGCCAATCTCGTTCCACGTCCATGTAGGCCATGGTATGTTCTTCACCAAAAAATGTCTGGTTTTCCAATTTGGCTCGTGATTCGCGATACTTTCTGAGCAAGTCATCCATTTCTACCAGGTCTTTTTCGGTAAATGCCTTGTTGGGAGGGTAGATCAAATCCCCTCCATTTTCGGTATCGTATACGGAAGGAAATGCATCGAAACCATGCATTTCTGAAAATGGAACCTCATCCTCTCCTTTTGCTTCAGGGTCCAGAGTCAAGTTACCATCTTTGTCTTGAATCATAAATTCTTTCAAATCCTCCTCGCTAATTTGCAATTTGTTCTCCTTCACCATCCGTTCCGCCTCCAGAACGTCCGGATCCTTCATGATTTCCATTTTCTCCTCCTCAGTCATTTCATTCTGGAAATAATTAATCATTTTTTGCATATCTTCCACAGTTTTGATATTGCGAGGAACAAGCTTTTCATGTTCTGCCAACGCCTTTCGGTCGGAGATTTGAGAGAGGACTGATTACTTTGCTTGGACATACAGAGGGTCAGAATCGTCACTTTCGAGGAGCGGAGTTGGCGGGTCTTCGTAGGCAGCGTCGTAGGAGGACCAGATGTCGGGCAGTGAATCTCCCATGGCGACTGCTGCGTCGTCGGCTTCTTCTTCTTCGTCTTCATATTCGTCCTCTTCGCTGGATGCTTGAGTCGCATCTTCTTGCTCGTCGTCATCGTAATACTCTTCTTCGTATTCTAGATGAGAGAATGCATCAATTCAGAGAATGGTTGTCAGAAAAAGACAAAGTGGGGAGACCTGTGACACATATATCCAAGAATAATACCTTCATCTTCGTCATCGTACTCCATCATTATTTTGTCCTCCTCCTCCTCTTCGTCATCGTTTCCTATTTCGACATCTTCTTCCTAATCTGAAGTGAAAGCAATGGCACATAGCAACAATCGCAATGAATACTCTAGATGCATCAAAAATAGACCAATGTTATATCTTTACTCACCGTCCTCTTCTTCGTCTTCCTCGTCGTCTTTGGCATAGTCTAAGTCGTCCTCGTCACCATCATCTGCATCCAATCTAGCCTTAGGCTTGGCAAATAATGCTCCTGTTCGAAATTTCAAAGCAAACAATGATGATGACGATGATTGAGTCCACGGCACAGCCGCTGGGCAGTTTTGTATGATTCCTTCTGTACTAGTGGCCACGACGAAACCATGAACGTTGCATTTGTCATGAATGTGGTGCAGCCGAAAATTATTTGTAGGTGGGGGAGAAAATCCCACGATCAGCTTTGTTTTGTAGAGGAGGCGATGGAGGATAGGAGAGTGCTTGCAATAATGTCAAAGAATTGCTAATGCGAAGTTGAATTGCAGGGCAGAGAAGAGCTCTTTTTGCTAGGCAGAGACGGGGGTTGTCGATCTGCGTGCATGGAATTGTGCTGTGCGTGAAGTGTTACAGCACAAAAATGAAGATACCTAGTGACGGACGGTTTGTGGTGGATGACGGACGACGTCAAGGGGGACAGACGGGTGAAGTCGGAATCTTATTGGCACGTTTGGTTTTTCCGATATGAGTGATCATGTGGAGCGGCTTTTTTACCATGGTGCGGTCGTGTAAAATGGTTTGGACGGGATGATGGGATGTCGAGAATTTCGCGTGCTCGCGCCAAAAAAATGAAAAAAAAATAAGCGACACCGTCACCTTAAGCAGCTTTTGATCCGTGGCAGGTGCGCAAATGGATGTGTGCATATGCGTGCATATATGCGCTTATGCGAGTGGTCACATAGGAGCTGGTATAGTTTCTACATAAATTTTTTTGTCCTTATTTCAAGGATAAAAAAATTTCACCATTTTTTGAGATCAAATGGACATGCCTGCCAAACTTAATGAAACAATTTTGCATCAACTGCATGTTTATCGCCAAACCTTCAGCATCAAATACCAATATTCACGCAGGTATCAACTAATTTCCACTTGGTATGAGTCTGGAGACTGTCTAGTTGTGTTTTTGTTGGTCCATCAAAACATTGGTTTTTATCCTTTTTTTATCCTTTTTGGGGCCTTGAGTAAGGACAATATACACTATACAGTAGACTATACCACGTGGCGCCTCTGTTAGGACAAAAAATGCTTGGTATTGTAATTTGCGATTGCTTAGGTAGTGTCCATTGAGGTTGAGGGAAACTAACAATTATTGAGTGTGTGTGCTGTAGGAGGCAGTACGTGCTGCTCGTTTTTATATGGTGTACGGTACAATACTGACAAGATTTGGCCCAAATGCCCATCGAGGCAGGGCAATGCAACAATCAACAAGCAACAGCAGGAAAGCAAGAGTAGACGAGGGAAGATGTCCAGAGGACTTGATGGTCGTGGCCCACTCGCGTGCATCAGCATCAACGAGGGTATTCACTTAGTTTTACACCAAAACTATTGTTGGGAGTGCAGATAATAGAATTATGGATGGCTCGGGATGAGCACTGTCCTGCAGTCAAGTTCGCACGACACATCGTGACCCATCAACACCTCAACGTCAGTCCCCTTACGCAGGAACTCGGTAGCCTAATTTATGCTATCTTCCGTTGAGTACAGGATACGACATCCGGCACAAACTCTGACACCGACACGGGTAAAATTAATCAGTCCCCTCAAGCTAGGCCGGTTCACAATCGGGCTGGCTTGTAAACGGGTCGGTCTGACATCGGTCAGGTACAAGATCTCACAGCACATGACATGGGTCGGTTTGACATCGGTCAAACACAGCACCCTAGCGGCAACACTTATTTCAATACCCAATCATTTGGACATGGTCAATAGGCAACAATATCCCCGTGTCATTATGACTAATGCTAGTGAAAATGGCAAACTAACATGTCCCTAGGCACCTCTTCCTAGGTAATAGGCAACAACCCCATTGCTGATATCCAGCAATTATATTCTCAACGCTTGGAGTAACACAATCACTCACAAGACCAGGACAGCTCGCCACCTGAAAATAAACAAAATACGGGACACAACAGTGTGTCCAAGACACTACTACTGAATTGAACATCTCTGCAGTATGCATAGTGATTTGCAAGGTCACACAGCAAGTTACAGCTAGTTCCATCGCTTGAGACCAAAAGCGACAATGTCTTGCACCCTCGGTGAACGTTCCTCTTTGCTCAGAACAATACAGTTCACATCCAGTTGTCTTGAAGCCTGAATAACACATTCAGTTCAGCTCCTTACACTTGACAACATTGCACCAGGCAATTAATTTAACGTGCACATGATTCAATAAGAATCATCATAACATCTGATCTCGCAAACTCAGCACTTCCTGGGGATCACACAGGAGTTATTAGCTACCTGTGTTCCACCCAGTTTGTGAGAAGTTGCTTCGGGCTTGCACTTGCAAGAATTTGAGTGTCAAAACATTCTCAGACCCACAACCTTGGGTCATCCCACAATTGGACGGTGTGCCATTACACAATCAACAATTGGGGACAATGAATGTTCTCAGACTCCTCTGAGCATTGAGTCTGCAGACTCCTACCTGAGTCAGTGTAGCTCTCAAGACTGGAATTCGGCCAACAGCGTGCCTGATGGGGTGATCAGTCCCAAAAACATCTGATGGTGCATCTGCTGGTATTGCAAGATTTCTGCACTGGCTTCCATGACTTGGCAAAGCTTGCAGTCGTTGTGGTATCAACATCAGCACAATCCTGTTGGACACCGGACTGAAGCTCTCATGAAGAGCATGAACCAGGCATGTACAACAGCCTGTCCCCTTGCTGATTTGATAGCACTGAGGGATGCATCAGCAATATTGAAAAGGTCCCCTCACCAATGAGGAAGTTGGGGCGCTTGACAAGAAGGAGAATCAGTATCACTTCGGTGATACAGAGAAAATGATTTAACTGGTAAGTGGCACATGAGGTTATGGTTGCTCCTATAGAGTTTGGTACCGATGCAGTTGTTGGCATCCCCGCCAGACAAGTGCCAACCATAAGTTGTGACATCGGTCACGCCCACAATGACATCGGTCATGCTCGCGGTAAATCAAAAGCCACAAAGAAGATTCAGCTCAAAAGGGAGAAAAAGGAAAGGAAGAGCACAATTGTCTAAGTAGGGGGTATCCATCCCACCGTACTGTTCGGACAAACTTGACTCTTATTGTGGAGGGGGGCTGCAGTCGTCACTGCAATCTGCCTCCACCCCCATAACATCCACATCACCACTTGGTGACCTATAAAACAGTGGACATCCCATCATCGGATGGTTTGCTGAACTTTGCAACAGCTGTCGAGCTGTCCCCTCAGGATGCAAACACGGTAAGACTTACATACGTCCATTGTCATACTAGGGCAATAAGTAGGGTGTGGGTTGCACCAGATACCTATAGTTGCCTGTATCCACAACCTGCAAGAATATTTTTCCGAGTTTGCCCAATGATACACATTGGTTGCGCCTAGCAGTGTGCCAACTGGCCCACGCTCATGTCGTTCATGATAGCCTTCTTTGCAGCCCCCTGCAAGGCAAGAAGAGCCAACCAAGCATGACATTCCATGGCAGCTCCAGCTACCAAGACAGAGTAGAAAAAGCTTGTAGATGGGTCAACTCGATGACTCCCATGGTAAGACATTTCCATGCACAGTGACCACAACGGGTATGTGTTGTAGGCCTCTGAAGCACCGTACAATCTACAAACATGTGCCATTTACTTGATGGAATAATTGGGAAGGCACTCTAGACACTAGAGATTGTTGGAGTAGGTGATGATCCTGTCTGGCCAAACAGTACCAAAATCATACTCAAGGTCAGTCTGTTTTTCTTGTAATTCTTGTTACACGTTACACAACTAAGTAAATAACGGCAGCAAAAAGGGTGGCATCAACCAGTTCCCTACTGGTACCATCCCCACAGCCATCGGGCTGTGCCCCAGTCTCGGACCGGTAAACAAGACATGAACCATGCACCCGGCTTCCCAGCCGGCGCAACACAGTAGCTTCGGCTACGCAACCAATACCACAGAATACCCAGAGTGAGTATCGGTCACAAAGTTTTGAAAACATGGGCTACAGCCAGTCTCGACTGGCTCCCACAGCCATTCACCTCTCTGGCTGTGACACCATCATCAAGTAAAATGATTTTGCTGGCCCACTGCCATCGCATGTGGGACTTCAGCAACAGCCCTCCAAGGGCCCCCTGTGAACGTCACTGGGTTCAAATGCCTCACGGCGGATTGTTGTATTGGCTTCGGCCAACACTATGGGAAAAGGACAAAGTCCAGATCCACTGGCTATCATGCAGGACACGACAGAAGATCAAAATCGACTGTCATGTTCGCGACACCTGCAGCCAAAATAACACCTCATGCATCTAGGCAAGAAGCCAAGTGCCTGGCGTACACATCCCCTGGGAGGGAGCACAATCCCCTTCATCAGGCATGGCCAACAATACGGTTGGCTTCACCATCATTGAATCGTGCTCGGAGCTCAAACGATGGTGGTGGATGGCATGGAGCACATCCCGCTGCTGGTACGTCCTCTAAGGGCTCGACGCAGCAGTATCAATGCAGAAACCCAAACAAACACAAGCTTGACACAAATACCAGGGCACATCCCTAGGTGCAGGCAGATCTTCGGATCTTTCAGCCCATATCCGCTTCGGCGGCACCGTACTTTCCATCGTCAGACTTGGGTCTGATAAACTGATAAGATTTGGCCCAAATGCCCATCGAGGCAGGGCAATGCAACAATCAACAAGCAACAGCAGGAAAGCAAGAGTAGACGAGGGAAGATGTCCAGAGGACTTGATGGCCGTGGCCCCACTCGCGTGCAGCAGCATCAACGAGGGTATTCGCTTAGTTTTACACCAAAAACTATTGTTGGGAGTGCAGATAATAGAATTATGGATGGCTCGGGATGCGAGCACTGTCCTGCAGTCAAGTTCGCACGACCCCATCGTGACCCATCAACACCTCAACGTCAGTCCCCTTACGCAGGAACTCGGTAGCCTAATTTATGCTATCTTCCGTTGAGTACTGGATACGACATCCGGGCACAAACTCTGACACCGACACGGGTAAAATTAATCATTAGAAAGCTTGATGAACCTCAACAATCTAGAAGGATAATGGAGTCCCTACCCTATGTGCACATAGCTAATATTTTTAAATCATATTATTACACTTCAGCTTTTCTTGCAGGCCATTAAAGGATAAAAAATAGAGGAATAAATACTTCTGTTTTGAAGACTTTTCGAAAGCATCCCACATACAGTAGTACCTACCAAGGGCAAAGGAATTAAGGGCAGAGCAACATACTATTTTATATCCCATCAGAGTTGCAGGAAGCATTCCATTGAAATTCAGTGGCCCATGATGCAATCTTATGTGGAACAAACATAGATTTCTGTCATGGTTCTATCTCAACTGGAATAATCTGCACCCCATCTTTTTTGGATCTTAAATCTTGGTAGAACAATCTGCAAATCTACCCCACAGGGAACACACATACACTTTTCCACCACACATGGAACAAAAAATCATTTATCTCATGAAGAACGATGTTCTCATTGAGATTTTGTTCTGGGAAGAATCCAACTGGGATTTTTCTGGGAAGAATCATACTGAGGTTGAGGAAGTCATGATCTTTAAATAATTACCATACAGAATTAGTGTGTATCAAAAAATCACTTGTTACATTAGAAAACCACTTCATAATCAACCCTCCAGCACAGATGAGGCTAAAGACAATCTTGAAGAAATAAGACTATTTTTGAATTCAAAAATAAGCTTATTTCTCAAAGATAGTCATATTTTTGCAGAAAGTTTATTTTTGAAGGATAGAGGACGGGCTCTAGTGAGGTTGAGGGAAATGTGCTACTATGTGATTTGATTGCAATTAAAGTGATTGGTCATGTTATCTCACTACATTAGAAAGTACGTACTTTGAATATGATTTCCAAAAATATGAATATCCCCAAGAAATGGACTATTTCTGTATCTTGGAAATAGTCTTATTTGTCAGCAATCCCCTTATTTTTCGGAAAAGGCTTATTTTTTGGAAATAAGAGGCATCTCTTCTTAGGAATGAGGTTGAGTAACTGGTCCATCTATAGAAATATACAATACCTACCTAGTTGTGATGCAATTGATGACTAGAAAAGGAAACATAGTCTTATCATCGAATTGAAAAGAGGATAGCTATTTGGTGCATCTTCCAAGTTGTACTTAATACGGTGGGTCATGCTGACTCAGGTAAACAAAATTATAAAAAACACTTAAATATTAAAAGAGAACACGACTCTCAGTTGCGACAAAGGCTGCATGCCTCGGTGGCGGTAAAGTATGTGGTCCGGATCCCGGTCCTTGACGTAGTGCGATAATATATCCAGTATGGTGTCTCACCGTGCAAAGTTGGGGTGAGAACATGCAGTCAGGCATTAGGGCCTACTGCACATTCTGATTTTTAGGGCATAATACGCTGTCTGGACTTGTTAGACCCTTACCAGCCCTTACAAGCCCCGGGGTCTATTTTTCAGGGTCTATATTTTGGATGGGTTATGATCCCATAGTTGCACATCAATATTTTTGTGTCCTTGGTAGCTGCACCTAGCCCTAGTTGGTCTATAATTTTCGATCCCGCGGTCTATTACTACAGACTGTTTCAAAATTTATTGAGAAGAGAAGTACACGACTGGGAGCCAAACCCATGAAATTTGTTTTTCAAAACGGATGCTTTTTCCAGCTGTGCAATGTGATCAAGGACTCTGCAAAATTGGAGAAGGGCTGGTGAAGCTATTCGTGGAATTGTACTGTATGAACCACTAATAAAATATAGACCCCGGCTAACCTTCAAAAAAATAAAAATAGACCCTGGATCTATACTAGGTCGATATTGACCCCAAGCAGATCAAACATCGTCAGGGTCTATATTTTTTAGACCAGGACAATATAGACCCTAGGGCTGCATGCAAATTTTTGCTTCTAGGGGGTCTATGTTGGGGATCAGAACCCATTAAACAATAGACCCCCGAAATGAAAAGTAAACCCCAGGGCTGGTAGCCGTCTTAAGGCCTACTGAACAGTGTGTTTAGGGAATGGGATAATATATTGTACATGTTGTTTTGGGCCGCATAGTATTGAATACAGTGCTGCATTTTGTGTGCGACACCGTATTTAGTACAACTTGGAAGATGCTCCGTCGACCCCTATTTCTAGGTGAAGGTTTATTTCTCAGAAATAGCATTATGAATAAACTATTTCCAAGAAATTAGCCTTTTCTGAAAAATAAGACTATTGCGGAGAAATATGCCTATTTCTGAGAGATATGTGAAAAGGGGGCAGTTATATGGAGCCCCGTGACTATGTCAGACAGAACCAAAGTAGTTAGGTGCTTTGTCTGATGAAACAGATCAGGCGTATGTTCAAATACAGACATGAACATGAGATAAAAGGTATCCCATTTTGCTTCCAATCAGACCAGAGGTCGTTTTAAACTCAACTTACAATTAACCGAATTGACATTTGCTATATTTAAAAAATCTCCTGTTTTCAGCTGTGCTAGGGCTCTGTGGTGCAGACCATCATAACAGAAGTGCCGGCTCAGGGTTCGATCTCCCCTTCTATCATTTTGCATTTTGTTATTATTTCCTCATAGGAAACCCCGTTTACTAGTGTTAAGCATGTGAATTATCTTAATTTTCTCCAAGACGTTTTTGGTGATTTTGTCTGATGAAATGCGTTTTTGCCTCATAAAATTTGGATTTGTGTTTAAATCTAGTGGATACCTTTTCTTGAAAAGGGGGCAGTTATATGGAACACCGTGACTTTGTCAGACAAAACAACCTACTTTTGTCAGACGAAGCATTTTTGTCAGTTAAGTGTCAGTTAGGTGTCTAACTGTCACCATTTTCAAGAAAGGTATCCACTAGACTTAAAAAATTCAAGTTTTACGAGGCAAAAATGCATTTCATCAGACGAAATCACCGAAAAGTCGGAGAAAATAAAAGTAATTCACATGCGCAGCACAGTAGTCCAGATTTCATAGGACAAAACCAACGTGTGCAACTGACAAAAGAGGGAACAAAACCCTGAACCATAGGATGAGTCATGACTGCCTATACTGCAGAGCCTTAGCACAGCTGATCAGAAAGCAATTTTTTAAATAGATAAATAGAAACGTTGTCCAATTGGAAGTAAAATGGGATACCTTTTATCTTGTATTCACTTCTGTATTTGAACGTACCCCCGATCTGTTTTGTCAGACAAAACACCTAACTAATTTGGTTTCATCTGACAGAGTCACAGGCTTCCATATAACTGCCCCCAGTTGGACACTTAACTGACACCTAACTGACAAAAATGCTTTGTCTGACGAAAGTAGGTTGTTTTGTCTGACAAAGTCACTGGGCTTCATATACTGCCCCCATTGAGGTTGAGGGAAACAGGCTATTGTGCTGTGATATTTAATTGCAAGCAAAGTGATTATTGGTCAAATAATATCTCACTACATCAAAAGTAGGTATGGTATATTTGTATAAATAGACCAGTTCCCTCAACCTCAGTCTACCTAGGAATAGTACAAGTTCAGGTAGTACTTGAATGTAGTCTTAGTTATCAAAAATAGGCTTATTTTTGGATAAGGCTTATTTATCAAAAATAGGCTAATTTATAGTGCTATTTTCAAGAAATAAGCTTTATTCAAGAAATGAGCTTATTCAAGAAACAAGACTATTTTGGAGGGAGATACAACTGAGGTTGTCGGAATGACACCGTGCTCGCCAATTTCCCTCAACCTCAATAAGCTTTTTTAAGAATAAGACGATTTTTGAGGAACAGATATAGTTCCTGTCATCAAATAACATTAGAACTATTATTTTTACAAAAAAATAAATAGACCAGTTCCCTGAACCCCACTGCAATACGTTTCCCTTCATGAAATCCCATTACAAATACAATATTATAATGAGACAAGTTCCCTCAACCTCAGTGAAATTTTTGTTCCCAGAACAATATTCCTACAGAGACATTTTTATACAAGCGACAGTACAACATTTCAGCTGGAATTTCAAGAAGGGTCACATATATCAGGCAAATGTATGGGAAATTATAAGGCGACACACAATTATGTCTATATTAGTCTATTTTACATCCACTTTCCAAACTCATATGATAACCAAAACTCATTAAGCCCTTAAAGGAACTGACATTCACTCTAAAAATATATTGTGCTCAGAAGGTGCAGAAAATTGGGCGTACCTGATTTTTTCACATCAAAATCTCTTATTGACAGAAGTAGGTGTTTCATAGGTGACAAAGTGATAGGCTGTGTAGCCCTTCTCCAATATTTCTAGAACAATGTGTAGGGATCCTCCCATGGTGTTCTTTGATGTACTAGAATGTTTATGCATTGTGAAATCTGCAAGTTTGGGAGGCCATGTCTGAGAGTTTTTGATGTTTGATGGACAGGCCAACAATACAAATCACAGATTTGGAGATTTGCCTCTGTTGCTGATCTGCAACCAAACTTTCAGATTTGATTGATAGTTATGATACATAGACCTGGATGGCTGTGACTTTCTACATAGACCTGGATGGCTGTGACTTTCTAAGGTGAATGCAGAAACCAGAATATCCAAATTTTGACCGATTTTTGGTCAATCATGTTTGGTCCTTGTGACATTGTTCTGTGCGGTTCTGTGCAGCAATACGGAACAGCCATACATATGAACATTTTCATCTAGGACCTTTTCCAACATACATTACATGAATTGGAATCAGTATTAATAGTAGCTCCTCCATCTAGCAACAAAGATGAGTTCCTTTCTTTCCTAAATTATGGCATAAATTTTGAACCACCACTTCAACGTTTGATGTGAAAGACAACAATGCCAACTTTCACCTCAGGTATTTAAGTATTCCACAATTTTTAGATTCATTTTGACTCAAGGAGCTCTGAGTGCCAATATAAATGTTCCGCATCCAACAATGGGAGCAACAGTCAGATGTGATAGAGCAGTTGCTCTTCTGCATCCAAACTCCCTTTCCATTCAACAGAGGATTAATCAGGTAACTTGTGTCTTTTTCTGACAGATGTAGATACATCACTACTGACTGAACAAGACTACAATCATAACAACCAAACTGTGTCAAATGTGACAAATCGATAAGATTATTGCCTTCTAAATTTGTCAAAAGTCATGTCTCATTGAATGTTTTTTGTCGCATAATTTCATGAAGGCAAGTTCGCCTAGGCAAGGTCTATGTTGACTTGAGATAATCATATTTTTCTGAAGATGAAGTTTGTATAATTGACAGGAATGTTCATCCTCATCAGCATGCTCCTGCAAATGTTCAAAATCTATCAAACTGAAGACAGTCAAATGGTTGTATGGAGATGGGTAGGTTTTATCAATATTGCTAAAACAGAAAGTCATAGCCCTGTTCATAAGGCAGCTCTTCTAGGTCTGCTACAGCTGGCATTGGGCCATTCTGGTAGTACTGTTGGTGGTTTGGGATTCAGCAACCGCACTACATAGATCTGTGACAACATAAATGTGCTGTTTTGAGAAAATGGTTGCTTGCTGGATTTAAGCCCCTGACAACCAATGTTCTCTTACGTCATCTATGTGGATCCACAAACATTACCACATCCCTTTATGATCTTCAACATTCTAATGACCAAGTTGGTTAAAGTCACGAGATATACCAGAGTGGACACAAATGCTCTTTCTGTTGGTTGAAGCAATGTAGAACAAAGAGACACCAAATGAGGGAGCAGAACACTTTGGTTTGAAATGATTTTGGCTTCACATAAATACAGCAAGGTCGTATGCATAAACAAGTACTAACTTACCATGAAAAGGTCCACTTCATCAGGAACATGAGTCCACCAATACCTTCCTTGAGAAATTGCAGAGTCTTCTTGATGACTGAAATCATAGCATTTACCTTTTCTTGTATCCTGGTTTGTAATTGATAAAAACATGCAAAGAAGTGGTTATGTATGGCAAGGAGAGCAACTACATCCTCTTAAATGAGGATTGAGAGCTAGAGGGCATCATCAGCTCTTGCATGGTAGACCTCTTGCTCCATTACTTGGACTGGAGTAAGAGAATTTTAGACTTGATATCTGTAGGATGTTGACCTCCAAGAGCATTGAAGACCATATGACACAGCATTATTAAATTTTTCCTCTCCATCTTTGAAATGTGGAATGTTGCTTCATGGCAGGGGTCTTTGTTTTGGTGATTATGATGAGTTATTCTGCTGGCGTGATTGGTTTGTACAATCTGACCGATCAGTACCATTTGCTATTAGCAAAAAATAGTAAGACACCAATGCAGATTATGTCAACTGATCAAAGGGGATAAGATGGAATGCTTCAGAGGGAAGCTTCGCAGAAGTTTTAAAATGAAGCCAGGCCAAGGACAAAGAGCATCAAGTGGAGGTACTTGACAACATCAACCATAATATATTGTGCTGGTTAAGATAGGGTTTCCAAGAAAATGATCAACAGCAGCAATCCTTTGTGATGCACCTAACTAGCTGTTTTTGGTGGGCTTGTAGTGTGTAGGCACCTACTCACTACCATCACACAACAGATAGGTGACGTAGCATTGAGACAATCAAGTGGACATCTGCAACTTGCAAAGATGTGATGAGCTTCAATTTGAGCTTGCAGATTCCTAGAAGTTGTGCTTGCAGATTTGACATTGCATGAACACCCTACTTTATGTGAACCACTACTTTCTGACATCTTCATAAATTTTTAAAGCAGAATACATAACATGATAAACTTACTTAGAATAACTAAACGAGAATCCAGCTCATGGTGGGCACCGACCCTCTTTTGGTGAGTGGGCAGTGATGTGGCGAGATGAGTGGGGTGCGGGCAGTGATGGGGCAGACATGGGGACAGGGGTGGGAACAGAAACTGGCAGGTGGCAACGGAGAGAGATAATGGGGTGGTGACAACAAGGCAGTGATGGTGCCCAGATGGGTGGTGACCGATAATGATAAACATTTCCTTTCTTCAACAATAGTATTAACTGATTTGAATCATTCTTGACTATTGTTTTCTGGAACAACATTGGACTGGTACCATCCGTATTGATATGATATCATTGAAGCCTTTACACGGCAGGAAAAGAGACTTGGCATGAGTTGCACACAAGAGAGTGAAAGAGTGCAATGACAAGAATGTGGTGGTTATGGGTTGGGGAGGGAAAGTGGTCAGATGGGGATGGGATGGGATGGGATTGGGATGGAGCACACAGATTGTTGAGTGATTTTTGGCAGTTTGTCACTCACCACAACATGTGTGACTTACACTAAGGCTCTGATCCTCCAGACATGGCAACAATTTGAATCCATTTTGTCCTTTAGGCTGTTCAGCCAAGCATTGGTATTATTTTTCAGATTAGTCACAAATGGCACCGTATTTTGGAAAATGTATCTATCCTGTGAACATAGGGGAATGTTGTCTAAAATAAAATTCTTGCCAATTTTATCCTCTTAGACTTAATTATGGACTACAAAATTATCTTTGATCCCACTTTAAAAATCTACAAATTACTCACAAGAAGCTGCTTAGAAGATGTCCCAAAATGAGTACACACATGCACCCAAATGAGTAGATTACAACTTGAAAATAATTACATTTTCCAACTTTCGTGCATCCAGGTACCAATATTGGAAAATGTACTAGTACCTCCAAAATGTACCACTATATCAGTTAGTGCATTTCTTTGTATTAAATCTAGTAGAAATGACAAATCAGTACATTTCAGAGATTAATATCTTAGTTTACCAATACAGAAACAGTTTACCAAAAAACAAAAATCTACCTTTGTTTGCAGGACTTAAGGGAAATGATGGAGCTAAGTACTATTTTATATCCATAATTTTTGTAGCATCATGATACAAAAAATATTAATCTTGATTAGACTAACAAAATAAGAAAAACAGATTTGGTCCCATTCCTGTTTAAGCTGCTTAAATCTAAGGGACAGGATTTTTGAAATGCACCAATCCTGCAGAAGGTATTTTTTGAGCTTTGGTACTTTTTCTGTATTGGTTCATTAAGGTGCTACTCTTTGAAAATGTACTGATTTCTTATTTGTAGCAGATTTCATACAGTTCCTATGTTCAACTGAGAATGTACTAATTGATATATTGGTACATTTTTAAGGTACTAGTACATTTTTCTAACATTGGTACATTCACCAGCTATAATGGTGGATTCAGAAAAACTGATTTCAAGTATAGAAAAACTCGGTGCAAACAAAGCAACTTTAATGCCGTTGTACAGAAACATACAAATATTCTACAAGGATAAATGGATCAGATTGATCTGACCTATCACATCCAACCGACAATAACTCATTAGAGACAGTTCAAATGAGCAAAATAGGAAAACTAGATATTTTGGTCAATTTTAGGTTGCTAATGTGCAAATTACTTTTTTGTTACTGTCACACAAACCCCCAAAATATTACTGTAACAGTAATCACATAAATTCCACAGTAATTTTTCAGTAGGAGTGTCATTGATTTCCCTAACCCCAAGCCAAAACTTGTTTTAGTTACACAGTTACTTTGTGACAACAAGAATCACCTTCCTTTCAAAAAAGGCAATGTTACCCAGGAATCCTAAATTACGGAGGAATTATTGGGTAATCTGCAACCTAGTAAGGTTGTAAATGTTTTTTACTCTGTGTGTGCTGTTATTTCTTGCCAGGCAAAACAGCAGACAAAAATCTGAGCAGGAGTGCTCGTTTTTGTTTTTAACTGTGGGACATTGCAAAAACCTTAAGTGAGAAGTTGGGATAAAGACTCCTCCCAGTGCATAATTAAGTCTACTGTATAAACTTAATTGCAAGAACCACAAATGTTCCAAATCACCTAAACCAACACCATTTCAGCTGATTGTGAAAGATTGCAATAGATTTTAATTAGGCCAACTTGAGCTTGTATGTGACACAACAAATAATCACAAAAAGGTAAGCTTTCATAAGTGTCGTATCTTATCTGATTAGTCCAGAAACACTAAGTTTTCAAAATATTCATACTAGTTCAAGTAGTGTGGTTCTTATAATCATGTGGTTCACATAATCAAGTTCATGTGGGAGTTTTTATTCTAGACAAAATTGTCTTAAGTCCCAAGAAGGCCCATAGTATACTGAAGAAGAGTGTTGTGTTGTTATGTTGCTCAGTTGGAAATGTAGGGCAGCTAAATTTCTTCGGATAAACAGTCCATTGAAATGACTTCTATCATCTAGGCAAAAATGAAATCAATTTTTGAAGAAGGGAAAAATCTGGAAGAGAGGAAGTCATCAATAAACCTGTTTTTGATCGTGTTCTAGGTCAAATTTTCAGAAAAAGAACTTTCATACCGTCATCCATGTTGACAAAAGTCATCCTCACTACTTTGTAAGTCATATATTCAGGAAAACAAAAAAACACATCCATGTTAACAAGACTTGACTGAGATGACTCTTGTAGTTAATTTTATTCAAAAGTAACTCGTGCCCTAGGCCCTAGGCACATTACCTCTACCAGAGTACTTTTCTTTTTGATGCTGTGTTTGTGTGCATTGCTATGCAAACTAATTACCTATAAAATTAGTCCGTTGATCCTCAAACAGCCTTTCTGAGTGGGCTGTGAACATGAAGTGCACAAGGTGAATGCACCCACTCTTCTTTATGTCTGTACATCCAAGCTCTACTATTATGACATTCCAACCTTTTCTCAATAATTATGTGGCATAGTGTAAATTAGGAGCCTATCATATCAGTCAATCAACCCTACCTGATTTTTAATTTCAGCTATATGCTTCCTCTGTTTTAACCACCAATAAGACAAAGGCAACCCAACACATTCTGCAATTATGTCCAATCAGAGGTTGTATTTTGTTCTCTATTACATGCTGCAAAAATCTTGTAGTGGCTGTTTGTAACTTATTTTATGATTTAAATTACGGTAAAAAATGAATAAGGTTCAAATGAGGTTGTTCCCTTCATCACAAATTGTAGTTCAAACAAGAAATGCAGGGGACGTTTGGGAAAGTTAACATAAAGACTTTTAGACATATGTGCAGACTACAACTGAAATTACTGAGGATGAATCAGGCAATATTTTCCATCACAAACTTAATCTTGATGGAATTATGCAAAAACAGATGGCACACAAACATGCCAGATAATGTGATTACTGCATCTTCCAGTGAGACACAGAACTCAAAACCCTCTCCCTCTCCTTAGTCTACATGGAGCTCCACAACAAAAACCTTAATGGGCCTAACATTCCCCCAGACTGCATGGGAATCATCTCAATCTTTCCTGTCAATGCCTGCAAACCATCTGCATAATCAATAAATATACTAAAATTTTGCACTCCGTTTTCCATCCAATGGCTTTGTCCTCCAGTCATATGGTCTCATGATGTAAGTCACATCTCCTCCTCTGCATATCATCAGTTCAATTGAAATGACTGAGCACCATTTCCCCCCTGGTTAGATAGTTTGATAGTGCGATACACTGAGATTGGTATATGATGCATCTGACACCATTTTGCACAAGGATTTTACTGTGATGCATTCATGGGAGGTGACATGGTATTCAATGATGGTTTTAATTTCTTTGTAGTCCTTCTTGTAGAGTTGGACAAAGTTCATTGCCTTGATCCATTTAGTATAGGTGGTTTGGAGGAGTGTTGGTGTGGAATCATCAGAGGCGAGTTCTCCACCCAAGACAAATATTTCAGAGCAGTGTCTCTGATAGCCATTGAGGCAGATGATGGTGTCTAGATTGGTCAAGTACTGTAAAGCTTTGACGTTTTACCTCATTGATGGTGGTGCATAAGATTTGGGGAAGTTGATGCTGTTTTGGTGGTGTGAGGGGTCAGTGCTTTGTTTCTGGTATTTGGTGTCTGTTCTTCCAACTGCACAGAGCATCTGAGATTTGTCATTTCATATCTCTGTCTGCACCACTAGAGCATCTGTTGTTTTATAGTATTGTACCATACTATCTGCAATCTGATTGTCAATGATTGGTGCTAGTAATATGAATTTGTAGCTAAGTCAATAATTTAATAACATTTACACCCCCACAATGGACCTAAGGAGCAGGTTACGGCAGAATTACAGTTTACCACACATTAATTACGGTTTGTCTTCAGAGTAATGCAGTAATCAGTGATTCATTAATTCATGCGATTGTGTAAACCACAATAAAGTAACAGGCAGTAATGGACCGACATTAACATATGAATATAACACATTTAAAATCTCCAAGGCCAATATTTCAATAGCTCCAAAATGCTGCATAAAATCATAATGTCACTCTTCCAATAAACAAGTGATAACATTTATGTAATGATTATGCTACCATGGGAATTTGACAACCCGTAAAATGCATCTACTTCCCGTCTCCAATTTCACAGATAATTTGCCACTGATTGTGGGTTCCTTTGTGCCAGAGAAGTATCAATGAGGGGAGACTATTGCCTCTCCAACCTGGTGAGTACATTGCTTTTTTGGCCCAGTTTGTCCTGGCCACTAACTATTTCATTGAAAAATAGAACATGGCTAACTATGTTTTCTTGTTCCTCCCTCAATTTTCAAGATAACACATTGTTGCTTATATCTCCATCCGTGTCAGAGAAGTATCAACAAGGGGAGACCACTGCCGCTCCAATCTTGTGAGTACTTTTGTGTTTTGGCCTTTTTCCACACCACTAACTACTTCCTTTAAAAAAGAAATCATGGCTAACTATGTTTTGCCACTCCTCCATCAATTTCACAAATAACTTGTTACTACTTTTGCCTTTCTCTTTGTCAGAGAAGTATCTACAGTGGGAGACTGATGCTGCTCTAATCGTGTGAGTACTCTTGTTTTTTGGCCTGGGGTTTCCAGGCCACTAACTATTTAATTGAAAATAAACTGTGGTTAGCTGTGCTTTGTCACTCCTCTGTATATTTCATTGATGACATGTCTCCATTTTTGTCTCGCTCTATACAAGAGAAGTATCAACAAGAGGAGACCTCTGCTGCTTCCATTCAGGTGAGTACTTTTGTTGTTCCACCTAGTTTTTCAGGCCAGTAACTATTCAATTGAAAAATAGATTGTTGCTATCTCTATCCCATTACTCCTTCCTCAATTTTGTGGCTAACCTGCTATTGCTTTTGCCTGCTTCAGGGAGGGAAAGCACAGAAGGACCTTATTTGCTGGGTTAGGTAGTGTCTAATTGTATTTAATTACTAATTCCAACTATCCAGATAAGTCATCAACAAAATGTATGGTACTAATCCACCTGCATCGTCCCCAGACTGCTCCAATCCTGAAGACTGGGGTGCATCTTCAAGACCTACCACTACCACCAAATCATACAAGAATGCATGGAACTCAGGTATGATTGTGAATACACATGACACAAATGGAAAGCTGCACTGGGAATGTAAGAACTGTGGAAACAGTTGGACTGGATTGGATCAACCAAAGCCTAGATTAGAATCTAAGGCTTCCATTGCTTACTCACATTATACTAAATATATTCCTTGTAGTTGCTGAAATCATTAGTATATTACTGCAGATTATGAATTACTGCAGTAATTACTTCAGATTGCTGTTAATCTGATGTGGTAATCTACAGAGATGTGAGAACGAATTCTTGTAGGGTCTAGTAAGCAAAAGTAATTACTACATCATTATAGTTTCATTACTTGCTGCATAAGGAGACCATAATTTGCAACTTAGCAATGGATCATAAGACTGCCTGCTAGACAGGCAACTTGACCAATTTTTCTCCAATTGGTCAATAGTTAGTTGAAAGTTTTGTTTTTTGTCAATAGCAGTTGATAGTACTTTGAAAGCCCGAGTCAATAGGTTGACTTTCTATCCACTCTTTCTGTCCACTTTTTGGTCCACACAAGTTGATACTATCGACTTTTGTTTTTTACTTGTCGACATCTTGACCACTTATCAACTAACTATCAACCAACTATTGATAGTTGGTTGATAGTTCATTGATAGTTAGTCGATAGTTGGTCAATGGTCTGTCAATAGATGGTCGATAGTTGGTCAATAGGGTTGATAGTTAGTACATACCACCTACGAAAAGTTATGATTTTGGTCAACAGTTGGTTGATACCAGGCAGTTGATGTTATCGACTCACACAGTCGACATGTCAACTAAAAGGTGATAGATTGACCATCTATTGACTTTTTCGTCGACAGGAGTCAATACTATCTGCTGTTTAGTCAATAGTTGATTTTTTCAACCCCATCAATCATGGTCTATATAGGGTCAATGATAATTAGTCAGTAGATTGTAAGCTGATTTTAGGTGAAGCTGCCTGTCTTGCTGGTAAGTACCATTGTAGACCTCTCTCTAGAGAAGCATATGTTATGACATTGGCAGGGTATGGTGCCCTATTTTCTTGGGGAAGCCGAAAGGTATTGTTACAGTAATAGATGATGGTATGTACGTTGTTACGAGTAAGAACCACCTCGTTACTTATATCATATGTTGGATCCCATTAGGTCACCGTCCCAGTTCTAGAACTGGAGGAAAAAAATTGTCCAGTTCTACCGTATAAATTGGTGTTTAGGTAAATGAAATGTCAAAAGATACATTAAAATAGTGACTTATTATACGCTCATGCTAGCTTATTGTCAGTGTTATTTTTTTGGTATCTTTGCTTATTTACTTCGGTGGGGGGGTATTTCTTTTTTGCTCGCGCCTATGGTTTTGTTACAAGGCAGAGAGAACTGGATGAATGTTTTCGTCCAGTTCTAGAACTGGGATGGTGCGCTAATGGGATCCAACACATACAAGATATGAACGGCATAAGCAAACGTTAAACATCTACTATGACATCCATACGTCAGGTGTCAATTAGTGTAGTAGTATATGTATGATACTTCTTACAATACACAACCTTACACAACCATATGACCCAGGTATACCATACCATATCCCAGTACTTCGAAATTTTGCCGATACGGCAGAATTTGATTTTGTATATCGTACGAATCGAAATTCTGCCGGCCGGCAGAATTTGAGATCGTATTAATTCCTATGGTACCTCAGACTACCCTTAGTAATGAAACTTTATCAACGGTCACATCAGATTTTTATTTAGAAATAGTCCGAAACGTTGCGCATTCGTGAGTAACGGATAATCGTTGGTCATTTGCAGGCTGGAATCAAATCACGTGGCTCAAACGAAACTGTTGTTGGCATTTCTTTTTATTGGCAAATAGCCTCGAACTCCTTTTCACGATATTGTCGCTGCAACCTCTGGGCCCAAGGGATTTCTACTAAATTAAAACATAGGAATCGTCCAAGAATTCTGCCAGGGCGGCAGAATTTCAGAAGCCCCGTAGAAATATACCACAGGCAACGTGAAATGCTGCCGTATCGGCAGAATTTCAAAAGTACTGGGATATGCAATGCTATGAAAACGTCGTATAGTATGTACAGGCACATGCGACATGGATACAATGCCCTCTTCTCTCTAGAGAGAACGCGAGTCGTGTGGTGAAACTACTTTTCTTAGCTTTTCTTAAAAATGTCGACGACTTCGTCCAAGAGTTTCTTTTCGCGATTTTTGGTGATGTGTTCGATCCACATGGAGGGAAACCATAGAAAGGGCATAGAAGCCCAACCTACCCCAACATCGCCCAACTTCAACGCCCGATCAGTGTTTTGTGCAGGTGGCATTGGATGTTTTGGTTTGCACGCAAGCCAAAGTTCTAAGAGCTGTTTGACTCGCTGTCGGGAGTGGAGACCGAAGTCTCAAAGCAATCGCAATACGGCTATCAAATGGCGCGCCCGACATCGTCACTTCTTGTAGCGCGAGCGTAACAATCTCGTAACAGTCCTGAAATCGATCCCTACCATGTCTAGTCCAAAACCTAAGACGAAAAAAACCTTTTTGTTCGCAAAGCTGGGAGCGAAAGCAAACGCTAAAGATGAAGCGTTGAAACCCGATGCACAACTGGACGCGACAAAAGAAGCACCAGTCGCCGATGCGTTGGATCTATCCATTGAAAACGAGACTGAAGACGGCAAGCTGAACAAAGGAGAGGCCGAGCAACTTGACGTGGCACCTCCTGCGAAAAGCAAGCACTCATTCCTTCCCAAAAAGTTCCACGTTTCACTTGGTCCCAAGACCAAACCGAATGTCGAGGAACAGAACGAAAATGAATACGACGCAGCGCTTAACGACGCCTCTGTTGATAATGAAGATGAAGTGGTTGGATCCTCGAAAGATTGGTCAGTTGAGATCAACATGGGCAAAACTGCCAAAATCGCCGACAAAGAAGATTCGAAGGATGAGCCAAGTTTGGATCGACACGAAGTAGAAAACCAAGTTACAGAAGCCGTTGCAAGCTCGAATCCGTCAGAACAACCAAGTGATCCACCAACCAATGAAGGAGGTATTAATCCTACACTCGTTGACACTAGCGACAAATCCAAAGAGAAGAGAGATGATGATGACATTGATCTAATGGAATTGAAAACTAAGTTCATGAAGATGTTCCGACGCAAACAGAAACCAGTTGAATCGGCGAAAATTGAATGCAAGGAGGAAGTGCCCGAAGGTTGTGATGCAGTAAAATCTATGTCTATTGAGGATGCGGCTGGGGGCGAAGCTCCAAGTCTGGTGACGAATGACGGGACGGAGGACAAAAATGGAGATGAGGGGACAAGTGATCCCAACATCCAGGAAGATGACGAAATTGTCGATCCTGCTGCGTCGGACGCAAATTTCTCTAAAAAGGCCAGTTCTGGTGAAAATTCCTCAAAGACAGCAACAATTGCGTCTCCAACTTCCAAGGAGGAACTTGATGGCTCAAGGGAAGGCCAACCCGGTGATGCAGTCAAACTAGATGACGAGATCAAGGAGGCAAATGACGCTGAACCGTGCAGCAATGATGTGACAAAGTCCTCTTCGTTCAAATCAAAGTTCAAGCAGATTTTCAAATCAAATGCAAGTTCCGCGAAAGTCACTAGCGGCGCAATCGCGACGGCAAAAGCGGTTGACGATGTTAAAGAATGTAATATCAACGTTTCGAAATCTGATTTAGCTTCAAGGCATGTTAACGATACGCCTATTGCCAGAAATGACATGTTAACGAATGACAATCAGGTGTCAGTGTCCGCTGCTAGCGGATCCAAGCTCGAGGCTAACGTAGCCCGTGATGCGGAATCAAAGAGGGGAAAGGGCTTAAAATCTAAGATAATGAAAAAGTTGTTCCGTCCTGATGGGGAAGAGGCTGCGTGTTCAAAAGAAGGTGAGACTAAGAATGGCGACGGAGCAGCATTAGAATCACCTCCGTCAAAAGCAGAAGAGCGGGGAGATTCCCCCAAGCAGCTGGATAAGAACAGCAATCTTGAAATTATACCGTCCAACATGCTCCTTGAAGCAGACGCCATCAAAGATGAATCAATTGTCGAAACAGAAGAAACAAATATCCCCCGTGACAACGATACTGCTAATGATCAAAAGAATACTGATGTCCCGCAAGCGAAGGACGATGCCACCGAGAGCAAGGGTCTCAATGTTCTTAAGGTTCCAACTGAAGATGGACCACAAGACAAGCAAACTGATGGAAAAGGAGGAACTAACAATGACCATGAAAGTGATGATGAATCTGCGAAGGATGACCGACAGTATGAAAAACAGAGCCGGTGTGGATTTGGTGATGGAATCCATGATGCTCTCATGCATGCAGGTCAACTTATGTATGATACTTGTGGTGATCCAGATTTTGGTACAGCTAAGAAAATGTTGGGAATAATGGAAATCGGAGAGAATGCTATGTGTCATTGTTTGGGAACGAGTCCTCCTGATAAAGATGCCTGATAACTTTTCAAATGTTTGGATGTTTCGCTGATGCGTGTTTCTTGTGTTAATGTTCATCCTGTTTTCTGTTGTCATGAGGCAAGGTCAAAATTGCGTAGATGTTAAATCTATTTAGGCATGGCACCAAGCTGCTACAGTGCACTTCATGATATAGGTGCCATGCAAGCACGTTGACGTTAAATTTACCTTGTGGTGGATGAGCGAATGCATTGGTCCAGTACAGAATGAAATGCATGTTGCTTGTTTCCAATGCAGAGGAGGGATTAATGGGCCTTCCCTGTCTGAGCCCTATGTTTATGTGGTGGGCCCCATATTATCTCTGTCCCAGTTTTGAAACTGGGTGCGGTTCTTTGGTGGGAAGTTTTTGTCCCCAGCAAAGCACATGTGATTTTCCCAACTCAGGTGGCAATTTGGGGACAATTTATAGTCGAGATGAAGAATATAGCTTAGTACAATTCATCATTGCATTCTGAGGTAGATTATTGGGCCACCTATCTTTCCCATCAGCTGCAATCGTAAAGGCTGTGGCAGAATCTATTAATTCATACTCGTGGCACTTGGGACTTGAAACCATAAAACTTCTGTGGGGGTAAATGCAGAACATGGTCACATAAATCACCTTTCTCACAAATTGTTTGGAAGAAAATGATCTCACACAAACAAATGAACAGGAAAAGTCAATATTAAATTCAGAAATTGAGTTTGGAATCGCATTTTTAATGCACATTGAAGAAAAGGTATTGATTTTTACCTTAAAATTATTTCAAATGTAGCTTAAAAGATACAAAAGCTATTTCTTCACAAATCTGGACACAATGTTTGCACCTTGAGGCCTTCTGGGATCATTTGGGGACACGGGCATTGAATACTTTCCAATGCTTATACGAATAAAGCCTGTGTATTCAGGCATAAGTACTTAAATGAAATGTTACCTAAAGATATTTTGGCAATAGATGAAATGAATTTAGGTTGAACACTGTGAATCCATGTGCCATCCTTGGAATCTTCAAATCTACTGATCTCAAATGCATCCTGTCTGTTCTGGATTTTGGGGTGTATGTTGCAATTACGATGCAATGTTTGCATGTAGAGCGGCTTTCTCAGTCTCTTTCACCGTTTGGACCCCCATAGTCACAGTTCAGCCACATAGAAAATTCCATTTACATGTGTTGGCTGCATTCCTTGTGATTTTAGACTTGAATATTTTGCACTTGTTTAGATTGCTACTGTTCTCATGCTTTAATTTTACAATTATGTTGACACTGATTTGGACTTGTAGCTCTGCCAGGATTTTAGCTGTCGATTCCTTTGTGTTCCTGTTCTGGTTCACTGGGTGTTTCTTCAAGAATGCCCTCTCCTTATTTTCTTTTTTTGCTGCAGTCAATGAAGAGGACTGCTTGCCATATCGGCTCTTGAAAGATTGCTATAATATTCCCAACCATCAAGGTGAAGAAGCAAAAAATACTAGTGTTAGTTCTTTTCTCGAATTTGTAATTTTTAGACCATATCCTGATTATGTACATTGTTCCTGGTTGATTCACACAGAGAATGTTTCCATTCTTGCTAAGGTGCTTTGACGTTGCTTTAGAACCATTGCATTGCCACAGAATGTTTTCAGTTTTGCTGGCTCTAAAACATATTTTGTCACACATGAAGCAACCCGCTATTGTTCCTTGTAAAATTATCTCCTATACTTTCTCGGTGGGCCATCCTGGATATTCTTCCAATGTTAATGAGTAATGTGTTTCTTAGAACAACCCAAGAATTGGCCATGTCAATAACCTCATCGAAATGTAGTTCGAAGAGTCATTCATTTTGATTTCTTCCCCCAACACAATGAGTGAAGCTTAAAGGAAGACTAACAATAATGGTTTTCAAGGTCCAATAGCATCCCTCTCTGCAGAGTCAGATCTCATAACTACTTCGCCAGATTGCATTGGGAGAAAACTTGTGGAGTTGGAGCTAGTGGAGGAGGCTTTGATACATCTGTAGGTTTCTACTTCAAATTAAATGTGCATTGGGGGCGAAATATGTCATCAGACAAGAGAAGGCTTTGGCATTGAAGGAATGATTTTCTGCAGTGATGATTGAGGCAAAGTTGACAGTTTTCTGCATATTTTAAAGTAGTTTATTATCATGAAATTTGACTTGTTTGGGCTAATAAAGGCGGCAAGAAATGCTAACAGCAAACTTTTGGCTGGCAGGCTAGCTGAATGCACTTGCTGCAGGGAATCTAATTGATTTGATCGTTTGTAGACTACTGATTAGGGTGATCTAGAGGGGGGATACATTAATCTTGTTGTGTTTGCAGCTCACTCACTCTAGTTACAATAAAATC
The DNA here is from genome assembly GCA_013187285.1 of Cyclotella cryptica. Lineage (NCBI taxonomy): Eukaryota > Bacillariophyta > Thalassiosirophyceae > Thalassiosirales > Thalassiosiraceae > Cyclotella > Cyclotella cryptica. The sequence goes on along the minus strand of JABMIG010000026.1, from coordinate 227,538 downwards.
CCAAAAGTTATTAGCCTTTTCGTCATTAGCATTTTTGAATTGCATCAACCTTTCCTACAGACCTTGACAACAAGGAGCAGCTAGTCGGCAACAGTGCTTGAAGTTTTTTCTTTCCACTTTATGATTTCTTGCAAACCCCAGGAATTCTCCCCATGATTTGAAGAACAAGAAAAATTAAGACAAACTGTTTTTGACTCTTGGGCTTCAATTAATTGAATGTGTTGCCTAAGTTACTTTGCTACATTTTGATGCACCAAAATTTGAAAGCACTATATTTTTATAAGATGTCAAAGCAATCTATATGCAATGGACATTCTTAAAAGATTTTTGTAGCAAAGTTGCCCAGCTCAATCAATATTTTAACTTAACTTGTCTCTACTCACATACAATAGACCAGGCAGGTAAAGTTAGATTTTCGACCATTTGTGTTGACACAAGTGTGTAAGCTCTGCATGGGGTATGCACAAGTACAAGACAATGGCAGTTTCCACTTCATGTGTCTAGTCGTTCAGTTGATTCTTTTTGACTTCGATCTTAATGTGCTGTCCTTGTCTCTGACCTCAGCCGTTTGGAGATAAAAAATACTAAATACCAATTTCGTAGGTAAAGGTGTTATAGGTTTGTTGATGATGGTAATTTGTGAGCTTATCATTTAGTGATTACAATGAACAAATGAGGATGGGATGTCAATGCAATCCCAACGAAACAATGTGATTCTGTGTAGGTTTCTACAGATCTCTGGTGTGTTTATACCCTTCTCATGAGGGTGTTCTGACAGAGTGTTCTCTTGTCGTTTTGATCCAAAGATATGGATCTTTATCATTGTCAGGACCTCTCATCACTTGGGAGGTCAGGATGATCCCTTACTTGGGAGTTTTCGAATTAGTCCATATTGGTACTAATAAGGGTACCAATAAGGGTACTAATTAAGGTAGGTTCTTGGCCTATGTCACTCGCCCCCACAACTGGAGGATCAGGGTGGAAAAAAAGAGGCAAAAAAACTGAAAAGGAAAAAAAATTAATCCATGTCTCATTATGCACAAACTAAGAAGGCTGTGACTGTGTGCTAAAGCGTAAGTGTTGTATATAAGAGGGAGATGACACATAAAAATAATATGCTTAAGATTGGTTAAGTCTGCTGGTTAAAAAAAGGTGTGACTCTTGTGATATTCAATCGTTCAGATTTTGTACCGCGTTGAACCCTGATAGTCCCGTTTGTATGAATAGTTGTGATAGTCTAAGGATCACTTTCATACCAACTCTCTGATTTGCGGAGGATACCATCTTTTCTAAGAAGTACTTGATCACCAACATTATAATCCCAATCATGGCATGAGCGATTTTCCCGCATCGTGTTGAGGTCAGTTTGGTGCTGCCTATGTTCTCCTATTTTATTCCAGTCAGCAAGGAAGGGAACGTCGAACAACATGTCCCTGCCAAAAATTGCTGCACCTGGGGAGGCTTTCAGTACTGTATGGTAAGTTGAGTGAATGGCCCATGCTGCGTTGGTTAGGAACGCATCTATGTCACTGGCTACTACTGTATTGGCCATATCTAGTTCAGTAGTGCGGAGCATTGCAGTAATTACTTGATGCACCCGCTCCAGTATAGCATTCGCTTGTGGGCTTCTTGACACCGGTTGGCTTACGCTTGATCCCATATGATTCACAAAGGGCTTCGAAGTGAAGTTTGAATTCGCTTCCATTGTCATAAATAATGTATTGACAACGTGGATAACAGCTAAACCAGGTCTTATTCACTAAATTACTTATCATTGCAGATGACTTGTCAAAGTATGGTAATTTGGAGTGATATGAGTCTTAGTGCCCTTTGCCCCTTGTTATCCGTGGGAGTAACCGCATCTGTGGTTACCGGCAGTTCTACTACTTCAAACCAACTAGGAGCTGGATCGATCATAGTAAGACACATAAAGTCAATTTCTGTCCCATCCTTACCTTTGAGGGTGTACGGTCCAATAAGGTCCACACATAGCGCCTCCCAAGGGTTTGTGATGCCAATCTTAGCAGGGAGTTTCCCGTACTTGTGCTTGTGTCATTTGTTGACTTGACATACACGACAGTTTTTGACATGTGATCAGATAGTACTTCGCATACCTTTCCAATACATCATGGCGTGCAACATCTCTTCAAGACGTGTGTGTCCAGGATGCTGCAAGTAGTGGTGATACCAGCTAACTGCTCGATTTTGAAGTGCTTTGGGGGTGACCATCCTGCCATCTTTACATAACAAATGTATATCCTCCACCAATTGATTGGAATACTTGTCATGTCTACTAAGCTTCTTCAAAGTTGCATATGTCATCTGGGCTTGTGCAATTTCCTTCACTGTTAAGGGGTAAATTACATCTTTGTCGCTGCGATACGCAAACACCAGATTAATACTTTCTTGGTGGTCAGAAGTGCTGTCAGCACTTGATGCATGCTCAGTGTAGTGACACCAGCATTTCGTGAACGTCATCCAATTGGCGTTGTCATCTTGGGTTGGACCGGAGTCTAACCTAGAGATGGCATCAGCAACAGTGCTATGGATGCATTTTATGTGCACGATTTTGGGACCATACTCTTCAAGTAATAATCTCCACCGATAGACTCGGTCAGAGGTTAATCCAAGGGCATCTTGGAAGAAGTTCTTATGGTCTGTATAGACCTTTATTTGTTGTCCCCACAGTATGCCTTTGAACTCTTTAAGTGTCTCCACTATGGCCAGTGCTTCAATTTCGGTCACACTGTATTTTTGTTGCGTCACAGACAGTTTTCTGCTGAAGAACGCGAGGGGCCTATTACCTTGAGTAATCACTGAACCAAGTTGTTTAGACGAGGCATCAGTGTATATTTCAAAACCCTTTGAAAAATCAGGGTGGCTAAAACTACATCTTTAGCAATAGCAGCTTTTACGTTATCAAATGCTATTTGATGTACCTCATCCCAGTACCAAGGTCGCTTTATGGTTTTCTTGGCTTTGGTGACGTTGGTATAACCACTCTCTCCTACCAATGAGGAGAGTGGGGCAAGCATTTCACTACGTCTTGCCCAAAGATCTCTATAGTACTGGACCATGCCCAGGAACCTACGGAGGTCTTTGACTTTTTTTGGTGGTGTGATTGCGAGTATCGCTTGTACTTTGTTTGGCTGTGGCTTTATGCCAGTCCTGGTTAATATATATCCCAGATATTCTGTTTGAACAGCACAAAACTTCGATTTTGGGGCGTTGACTCTCAAGCCCGTTTCTCACAGTCTGGCAAGTACCAACCTTAAATGATCTAGGTGGTCATCCAGACTTGCCCTGGTGATGCAAAGCAAATCATCCAGATAAGTCCTCACGAACTCTAAGGCAACCATTAGCTCTGACATTTTTGCCTGAAAGATGTTGGGAGAACCTACAATACCCATTGGTAATCTAAGATAATAGTACTTTCCCCAAGGGAAAATGATGGTGCAGATTTTGGATGCATCAGGATCCAATCGTATGGTGTAGTAACTTATGTTTAAATCGAGGGCTGTGGCAAAAGTGAAAATATCTAACTCTTGCAACACTCTACTGATTTTGGGTAATGGAAACGGTTTCCTAACTAGCCGTTTGTTTACTTCCCTAAAATCAGAGATAAAACGTACAGTGTTATCTTCTTTTGGTATTATGAATGTGGGTGACGCCCATTCTGATGTGGGCTGAAACTCTAATACCCCCAGTTCACAGAGCCTATTCAATTCTTTGATTATGGTCTCTTTGTGTATTTTTGGCACAAGGAATGGTTGGCCATGGTATGGCTTAGCTCCTTCCTTTAGTTCTAGGGAGACAGGGTCTGTGTTCCAATCACCTAGTGTTCCATCAAAAAGTTCCTCATATTCTGTGAGTAACTCTAGTAACTACAGTTGGTGCTAACAACTGATTGGAGGTCTGCTTTTTCCTATTTAGCGTCTAGGATATGAACTACTCTCTGAGTCCCCTCTTGCGTACTACTGGGTTCATATGCTAAGCTGTTATTCACAGCCCAAGCTTTTTCCATTTTTGACTTAGTCAGACTACTGATGTCCCTCATTGGCAAAATGACGTCATCAATTGTTATCTCTTTTGTTCGAAAATCTAGAACAATTCCTAACTCTTTCATGGTATTACACCCAAGAACGAGGTCATACATTGGCTTAGTCAACTTTTTCTTATTATACTCAACAACGTCTGGTGTTACCAGATACTCCTTGCTGTGTGAGTAGTCAAAAAATTTAAGGTTGACTTCACTCCTTCCTTTGGTTAGGAAGTCCCCATTTGATGTGTGCCAAGAGGTTGGCACCTGCCTAGTCAAGTAGGGGAAGTGCATGGATGTTCCCTTTTCATGGAACATCAAGTCTCCATCAGACCCACTGTCAAGTAGGACTTTAAGGACTTTGTTACTAGTGCAACTCTTCCTCGAGTGTTCGTGTGTCTGGTGAGATTGATTTTCAGTTGCTAACTGATACCTTGCTTTGGCAACTACAGCAGTGACCCTTCCTTCTTTTTGACTTGTGGAGGAAGTGGTCGCACTCTTGAGAAAGGCACCCGACAGTTCGGGGTCCGAACAGTTCGGCAGTTATCTCACTCTGTGTATTACTTTCGTTTTTGCGGCAAGATTTTTTGATCTTGCATTAACATGGTATCATTAATAATTCGATTATTTAAATTTGAATTTTCTGATGTCTTAGTAAGACTTTTTAAATCTCGTGTAAGGTCAGAGTTTAAATTATTATTCATATTATTTATTGAATACGTATTATCGGCAGTTTTACTCGGACTGGGGTAAGTGTTACTTGGTTGCTTATTACTTTTTAGTTTCTTACAACTCCTAGTTAATTCCCCAGTACTACCGTACCCGTCCTTTCAGGATGAGTCGGAGTCATCGCTGTCACTTTCGTGATGGCGCTTGCGTTTCTTCTGCAAACGCTTGAGTTTCTTGTGAGATTTTTCAAGTTTCTCAATTTTCGCAGATAGCTGTGCATAGGCACTATTGTTGCAATAAGAAGCCTCAGGACCACGCGAAGGTCCACCGGGCTTTCTTCCTGCAAAGTCCTTTTTGAAGGAACCGTCTGTTGCATACTTGTGGCAATCCTGCGTGTTATGGGTTGTGCACGCACCCCCATGCTTCTTGCACAAAATGCAGTGCTTTGCACTTGTGGTACGCTTACGTGGGATTCGATCGTTAAACGTAACCATCTTCTGCTTGGAGGAGTCACCGGACTTTGCAGAATTTTTAGGCCCATCACGATCCTTTCGGTTGGATAGGCCTTCTCAATACGTTCGAGTGCTTCTAGGAGCTTCCGAATGCTCTGGGGTACCAATGCCCCACTGAGTTCGTATTGGTCTTGCCAATTTCTTGGGACCATGCGTAGTGTGTGACTGGCTAGGTCCACGTTGTCAAATGGCTTCAACGCAGTGGTGAGCTTGGTGGCACCGTTGGAGTAGTACAAACAGGGCAATAGATCCAAGTAGCCATTCAGCTGCTGGATGCGGCTGATGAACTGGCGAATCGGAACCCTGTTGGGCTTCTTCAACCCGTTACTGATGTAGAAGCGCTGGGTCTCAGCAGCGTCATTACGGAACACTGTTAACAGACGGACGTTGACGCATTCCATAACTGACCCCCAAGACTGCTCAAGCTTCTCAGGATGTTCTTCCCCATAAATATCAGTCCATGGAGAACAGTCAATTTGTTCACTCACAATCTTCTTCCAGGGGCGCCTCACTTCCTCCGTGAGTAGGTTGGAGTAGAGACTGAACACTTGGTTGATGACGGGCTTAACTGCCTTGCCAGCCTTAGTGGCGGCTTCTAGGGCCTTTTAGTAAGCTTTTTCTTTGGGTGGATTCTCATCCGATCCCGAGTACTTTTTGAAAGCTTCTTCGGCCTTTGTTGCCTTCTTGATGCATTCCTTCTGGTCTTTGCAGACCTTATCATATGCAGTGTCAAGGCCATTTTGCCTCACGGCATCCAGGGCTGCTTGGACATGCATCAGGAATTGCTTGGGAGTACCGTGTGACCATACAAACACCCTAAACTCTACCTTGCCAGGCAGGGTGAGCCTCATGGTGTTGGCGGTAGAGTCTACTGCCAACACTTCTTGAATCACATCCCTTTCGGGTATGTATGGCACGGGAGGCTTATTCCGTCCGGGGTTCCTCTCACACTCTTGGCTTTTAAGTCCATCAGGGACTGCCTTAGAGGTGCTCATTCTTGTAAGTGAGTCACCGAGGGGTGTACGTATAAATAAGGCTTTAAAAAAGCTTGTAGGGGTACCGCTGACGTGCGCTCTCATTGCTTACGCAACATAGTTGCATTTTGCACACTCTTGTATTAGGTAGCTGACAAAGGGTCTGCTTACGCAACGGAGCATAAGTGACGAAGTGGAGGGAAAAAAGATTTTTGGTGGGTTTCATGCAAGAAGGTCGCGGAAGCGGCTATCTATAGATAGTGACCTAAGCTGTTTGGAGATAAAAAATACTAAATACCAATTTTGTAGGTAAAGGTGTTATAGGTTTGTTGATGATGGTAATTTGTGAGCTTATCATTTAGTGATTACAATGAACAAATGAGGATGGGATGTCAATGCAATCCCAACGAAACAATGTGATTCTGTGTAGGTTTCTACACATCTCTGGTATGTTTATACCCCTCTCATGAGGGTGTTCTGACAGAGTGTTCTCTTGTCGTTTAGATCCAAAGATATGGATCTTTATCATTGTCAGGACCTCTCATCACTTGGGAGGTCAGGATGATCCCTTACTTGGGAGTTTTTGAATTAGTCCATATTGGTACTAATAAGGGTACCAATAAGGGTACTAATTAAGGTAGGTTCTTGGCCTAAGTCAGTCTCTAGTGCCCTCCCCAAGATGTCACCTACTTCACTTGCAGCTGATGGCTCATAAGTATCTTCAGACATGACTATTTCCCAAAGATGCCTGGTGAGAATATGAAGATGTATGAATAGTCATAACAAAACACAAGGATCATGATCAACAACATAGATTGTTCTTTTGGAGGTGACACCATATTTCATGTTTGCCATGATATGACTGTTGCAGGTGACATATCGGCAAAGACCACAATATCTGCTTGGGGCATTTCATCGAGAGGGGGGTTGCCCAGAATGATTGAACTGGGGACCTCTGCAGATAGGTGAAGTAGCATTGAGACAAGCAAGGGGACATCTGCAGCTTGCACAGACCTGTGATGAGCTTCAATTTGAGCTCGCAGATTCCCAGAAGTTGTGCTTGCAGATTTGACATTGCATGGACACCCTACTTTATGTGAACCATACATTTTTAAAGCAGCCAACAAATGCCCCAAATAACTCAGCTGTATATTATGGGAATTAAGGGAAGTGAGACTATGTAAGAAATAAGTATTTGAGATAGAACCAGGACCATAATTTAGTGAAATCTTGATTGAAAGAAATAGTAACCAAAAATGAATTCATCCATCCTCAGCCAACAAAAAAGCACCAACTAATGTGTGTATTGTTGTCATCCATTATTTGGCATGTCCATAGACAACATCCTCTTGATGATCTATTCAAGCCATGATGGAAATACACTGTTGAAATTGCTTGTGCTAGGTGGTCCTCTCAATCTCCTTGGCGAGCCAGCAGCACAATCTCCCTCACACACAGACATGGACATGGTAGTTTCAGCACTCACCACTTGACAGTTGCCTAGTTGAATGTTGTTAAATAACTGGAATTCTGCTTAGACATTTAAATTACTTGCCTTGATCTTGCCTGCACATGATAGTGCCTCTCATCTAATTCTTATGTTAGTCTTGGTCCGTTTGATTTCTGGAGTAAAAATTCTGAAATAAGCACTTCAGGACAGCTATGGCAAAGGCAAGCCAAAAACCTTCACTTAAAACCTTTGCCCTCTTGTCAAAACCATTGCCGTCTTGTAGCTCTTAGGAAGATTGATAGAGAGAAAATCAGTGTAGATGTTTTCCCTTTACCCCTCTAAAATACTATAGAGTTGAAAGTGGTAGTACCAGTTCAGGGAGTAAGAAAGCAACTGACCAGAAACAGACTTCACAATGAGGGTGGGTGGCCCTGCTGCCACTTTGGCAACAGAATATTTTTAAGGGAGTAGGAGACAGCAATGTTATTGTTGTGGAGCTCTTGGATTTTGCTTTCTGAAACTTTGTTGTCTTGGGACCACAGCGACTGGGACTTCTCATTGTTGTCTACTTCTTCAACTTTTGCTGAGAAAATGGTTGCTCATTTATGTTGCTGCTGTTGTTTTCTATTAGAATTTGAAAAGAGAATGTGGTTGGAACATCAGGAAAGGATACAAACATGCAAACTGCACAAGATACCTTGTTGGTTCAGCTGTGCCCAAACACTTTTGGTCCATTAAATATTTTGAGCAATATGGACCTTTTCAAGCCGTCCACAAAGAAGCTGTGTAAAAGTTTTATATTTGTAGGGTTGTGTGCAATGCAGTTCAAGGCCCTTGATGGCAACAATACTCCTGTCTGAAAGGGCCATGATCCATTGTTTGGTAAGGCTGAATGACTGAGCATCCTCATTGGGTTTCAAACATGAAAATGGATTCAACTGGGGTGGATTTGCCCATTTTTTGTGATGGCATCATGGGCAAAAGGAGTCAGTGGGTTGGCATGGGGCTGTGTGGGTCTATGTGTCTGCATCATTTTTCTTCTGTGGGCAATGAGTACAAAAATTAGATTGATTACTGTCAGACTGGTTTCCCATGTATGAGCCAATCGGCAAACTCTGCTTACTCTCAAATGTAAGTTATTTTTCAAGAATAAGCCATTTCACCCTGAAGCAGCTTACTTTCGTAAATTGGCTTAATTTTTAGAGTAAGCCATTTTCTGAAGTGTAAGCTTATCTACATACAAATCGGTACAACTTATATATGAGAAAATTAGAAAGTAAGCCATTTGAAAGTAAGCCATTTTGGCCCAAAATGCTTATTCTTTGGGAAACTGCTCTGTTTTAATATTAAGCCATTCCCCAAAGAGTAAGCCATATTGGGCCAAAATAGCTTACTTTTGGGAAAATTGCTTTCTTTTTCAGGAGTAAGCCATTTTCTGAGGATAAGGCATAATCAATAACCCACTTATATGTTATCTACTTAGCTCATTAGTTCTTTCTTATGTCAAAATAATATTAAATTGGTCTGATTGATGTCAGCTTATTCCTTCTTTTGTGCCCTGTGCACTTTCACCTCTATCCATCAGTACACAAGGCCAAATCTTGGCTTGATCTACATCTGTGTCCATCTGTACTGATGATCATTGTTAACACACATCAATCAACCTAATTGTAAAAGTGATCACTCATAATTGACTAAATTCCAGCCTTCGCGCACCCTGGGAAATGGATACATTTGGTGGTAATACAAGTGCAAACATATACAGCAATAGCAGTCCAAGCGTCAAGCACAAAAGCAAGCTCCTGAGACTCTTTCAACTCCTACCAATTTCTACACTACTGGCAAGGAGATCAATAACTGCCATGGTGAATCTATGGGATCCAAACACCAAACAATCTGAAGAACCGAAGTGGCCTTTATACTGTGGCGGACCATTCTTGTGCAGCGTCTCCTCTCCCACAAACACGAAGGTCAGATTCTTCATGTGCACTGAGCATTCATTTTCACGAAGTGCTACCCTACCCAACTGAAGAGCTAGCATGTACAACTGTGGGAAAATAGCAAGTGGCAGTCAATCTTAAAAGTATCGGAAGCACATCTGACCATTTGACTTAGTCATTGTTCACTTGAAGTCCGATGTTGTGAGCACACTCTATTTCAATCTTCATTTAATGGTTCTATATTCTAATATTTTTGCAGATTGTATTTGATGATAGAAGTAATTACTGCTTGTTAAGGGTGGCTGGGACTTACTTCCAATTCCCAGAGTGCAGAAGACAATTTTTTACAAAGATTTCTCGAGGTCAACACCGAGGTATGAGGTAGGTCTGTTGATATTGAACCAGGAGACTTGCTGTATAAATTGATCTTTTCAGACAGGAGCGCGCACAATGATCTGGAATTTTCGGACATTCCTGACATCACATTTGAATGAATTTGAGAGGGTAGAGGCAGATAATGACTACTACATTGGTGATGCACCACTACGCATTAAATTTCCTCCATGTTTTATGATTCCAGAGGACTACAAGGAATGGTGAAGAGGGCACATGATCGATAGGATGCACTGAGCAGACAATTCAAGAAATGGTAGATCTTGAAGCAGACATTTCCCATGATCTCTGGGTGCACTGTGATGTCTTTGTTGCAATTTCTGAAACCCCACAGCTTGCAATCAAAATGGTGAAGCTTTGTTTAGTGTTGATTGTGGTGATGAGTAGTCATGCATTTGAATTTGTTTTGGTTTGTTTTGAACAGTTTCTATTCCAAATCAAAATAAAATTTGTTTTCAATTGGCTGTTAGAAGGGACAAATAAGCCACATTGCTTGTAGGGGGAGTGGTTTCATAAAATCAGCCTTATTTGCTCAACTCTGTGACCTTGGCGCCATCATATCTAGCCAAAAGCAATGGAAGGCATCATGTCATGATGTATGTAGATGGTAACATACTGTACCTTCCTCTGGAAGAAATTACTAAAACAAAGGATATACTTCTTTGTCGCACTTGTTGTGGTAATCAAATGACATCACTTAAAAATCTCGCGACCTTCAGTTGTTGAGAAAGGTACCCATTGTTGCTGTCTTGCCTCATCACTAACTGCATTTGATGCAAATCTTCAATCGTTCAGAATTGCCGGAACGGCTTCAATTTCTGCCTTAAATTAGTGCTCACCATAAACCAGCAAAAGTCTGTCAAAGTCTGCAAGAATCAAGCAATCTGCTCAGTATACTTTTACGATCAGATTGGTCATTACACAGGAATACTAGAGCATTTTTAGCCTTCCCAAAATTGGGCGACAGATGGGTGTGTGTTATTATTTTTACAAGGCCCCATTACCATACAGACCACTAACCATACAAATAAGAAATGAATAATCTACTTTGACATGATTGCCAATGAAACTGACTTCTTTGGGCTAGCTTCTTTAGCCTTTGACACACTTTGGCAGGACTGTTGAAGTATGCTTAAGTCTGCCTGCAACATCCTGGAAAATGTATGACCCGGAGTTACCTGGAGTCACTTGTTGGTTTCCAGGGATAAGGTAATTTTGAAAGTAGTCCTTTCCTCTGAGTTGGGTGCACGTGGGTTGCACACCTGTTGCACTTGGCTTCATTTGCCTGCACTGGGCTACACTGGGCTGTACAACCAAGTTTGCTTCTGTGAACCCAGGTTTGCTGAAATTTGGCGTCTATTTATTTTGATAGTGTTTGGCTCTCACCGACATGCTAATTTTCACAAAATAAATAAGCAAACTAGAAATCTTTTCTTGTAAAAGCAGGAAGGAGACTTATTGAAAAATATGCTAGACTATGCATTCATTTCTCACTCAGGTTCACTCTATTGGGTTAACTTGGCTTCACTCGGCTTCACTCAGGTGCACTCGGATTCACTTAAGTGCATGCGGTTGCGCTTTTTTACTAGGGTTCAAACTCGGGGTGCTTGGGTTTGTTCCCGTATGACTCGGGTTCACTCGGATGTGCTCAGCTGACGGAGTATTTTTTCTGACCTTTTGAGAAATAAGAAGTCCGCTTGGCTTAACACGGATACATTTCTCCCCAAAACGGGTTTCCAGGAAGTTGCTGGTTTTTCTCAAGAATGGAAGAGAAATCCAACTGAGTTGCATTGATCATATTAGAGTGACCATGTGTTTGATATTTGTTAGTTGAATGATGACAAATTTGTCAGTTGTCCGAGTAGAGGTCACTAAGAAATTTCAAAGTCGCAAATGTCGACTTTTGTGTGTCCATGTTTACACGTTAAATTTGTCAGCGATCAACTGTTGTGGTGATGGACAGACAACTTAAGCCTTGACCACAAAAAATAACCACCAGAATCGCAAGAAAATGCTCTATGGGAGGAATTCAGTATCTCCTACCACTAGCGAGCAACCCACACATTTGTTAAGTTGCTAACAAATTTGATCAAATTTGTCAGTCAAACAATTTTGTTAGTTCACTTCGCCTGACCGGTGATATCCTCTAGGGAGAGTTTAAAGTTGGTCGCTTGCAAGTTTGAAAAACATGGACACTCTATTTGTGTCAATCATCACCCAAGATCGCTTATTTCTTTAGGCCTAAGGGTGATTATTTGCACTCAATCTTGTGCACAGATTCTTCTTTTTCACCCATTTTTAGGCTTGAGTGTCAGGACTCCAGTAACTGCCTCCTCACATTTTTCTTTTTTGCACATTTCCCAGAGTGACGCGTTGGGGTAAAAAATGGGAGCACTCCCAGAATCTTGTGTTAACCGTGACACGTTCCAAACCGAATATTCCTCTTGTCCGCCACCACATATCTTTATAAATGTTGACAGAGCAACACACATCATTGCATCACAAAAAAGTTATCATTGTCTATACTGCAGCCAAGGGCATTATACCGTATATCACGGTTTATAAGTCCCCACGTATTATAAGACACCCCCCCACCCATTCTTGTACATTGGTGCTTTTCACATTGATAAACACCCCTAGATGTTCTAAAACCATCCTAGAACACTAGTCCTTATAATGTGCAATACGCCCATAGGTTTTTCTCCACATAACTCCTTCTCGTTGCTGAGTTTCGCCTGTAAGCCTCAAAACTCACCACACATCACGTTCCCACACGTAAAACACCTGGATAAAAATGGTGCAGATCATCTTGGTTGGCTTCCTTCCTGACAATCATGGTCGCAGTTGCAAAGCGCATCCTTACGGATGCGGAAACACATTTATTGAAGGGACGGGCAATGGTGTGGGCTGTCTCGTTTGCTTGCGCTTGGTGGAGAAAGTCCACCTTGCATGTTATGTCGTGAAATTCAACGGAACAGATGGTTGTCGCATTTGTTTTGCTGCCCGCGAGTATGTGAGCGGAGAAACTGCCCATTCTCTTGATGGTGCGCTCTTGCGGATCACAGAGGTCTTCCTCTGTGATTCTCCAAACACAAGTATGAGGGCCCTGTACCATCGAAACCGCGGGTATGCGTACGCAGAAACAGTGGAGATGTAACTTTTTTGTTCGAGTTTTGAATAGAACATTAATGAATTAAAATAATTATTAACTTAAAACCATTTAAAGCCCACCTCCATCCACGCGTTCTTTCCAATTACCTCAGGCATTGTTGTGTAGGCGTCTACAAGCCACTCCGCCACCATTTTGCGACTCGGTTCCTTCGCCACTCCATCTTCAATTCCCTCTCCGTCCGTCATCCAATCCTCCCATTTTTCTGCCTAAGGCCGAGCGAACGCTCTCGCCGTCTTTTCTTTGAAAGAAGAAAGGAGACGTGCAGCCTTGCATCCCATCATCCGGTTTGTGAGTTGGATGCCTCGCTCGCGGATTGACGTTGCAAACTCCTTCATTTGCGGACGTATTTCAGAAAGAGTAATTGGACGACCGGGATGAATTTTGCGCACCGTACCCTTCGTGTTGTACGACACAAAATCATCGGTGTCATTGACATTGAAAACTTTCAATACCAATGTCTTCCAACGCCGATAGTGCAGCGGCTGTATGCCGACGAGCTGACAGGCACTTCGACGGGAATGACCGGATGAAACAAGCACCTCAATTCGCTGCACAACGTACCGTTTTTCCTTCAGTTTGTAAGGCCTACGGAGTGCAAGATTTCAGTTCTCGTAAACCTCTCCTCTTTTGGAATTTTCATGTTTGCGTAGAGGTCAGAGCGCAGCAATGCAAGTGGAGTGTAGGACAAGTGATTTTGAGTTGGGGCCAGTAACCTCCACTAACCTCTTTGGAAGTGTGACAAAAGGTGGGCAGTGAGTGGGGAATTGGAACAAACTGATAAAAATTCCCGACCAACAGGATTTGGATTCTGGTGCGGTGGACACAAACATGGCGGGAAATGGAGTGAAATACAGTACAAAAAAATAAAACGAGTAGATAAAGAGGATACATTTATCTCTTCACCATGCTTCAATCACTAGCTTTACACGTATTATAAGACCCCCCAAAAGGTATCTTTGTACATTTGGGGGGTCCTATAAACCGTGATATACAGAAAATGTTGACGGAGCAACAAACATCATCCCATCACGAACAAGTTATCATTGTCTATCCCGCAATGCCACGGGCAGTTCTCAATCGTGCGCCGTCTGCAGACTCCGTATCTTCCCTATCATGTCGGTCACGTTCAAGCCGCCTCCTTCTTCATTGCCCCCCTAGCAAGCCCATCGACTGTGTACTCTTTGATTGTGCTGACAGCGATGATGAGTCCTCCATGGATACTGATTCCTCATCTACATCTTGGGACTGGAAGAGTGAGGATGAGGGTTTTGATCTGAACAATAGTCACAATGACCACAATGTTCACCCCATCACAAGCAAAACCTACAATCCAACAGATCGTTTACATGATATGCATGATGTGGCTTTCCTTGGCAGGGTGCAACAAATTAGGAACGATAGATGGGAGCATACACGTTTGAATTGGAATGCTCAGGTTGTTCAACTGCAGCACAAGGGCGCATTCGAAAATGAGTACTTGATGTCTCTGAGAGCACATGGCAAGCTTGTACGAATTCTGGATCCATCGTTGCAGCAAAAGGAATACAACAGCCGTGGACCTGAGCCCATTTGGGTGGAACATATTGTCGGAAATGGGCTGTGTATTGTATCTGGTGGGAGGCCAAAGTGTCAACACATGATTTTTGGCATGCGCAAAGATGCATCATACAAAGCTTTCATTGATTTCATTAATGCGGTTAACACAGCTCCAGAACTTGCAATTGAAATGCCCTCCACACCAGAGGAGTGGAATTCAATTTAGAACACCTACAAAAAGAAGAGTACAAATGAGATCATGGCTGGTTGTCCGCATGCATTGATGGTTTCTTTCAGAGTTGCAATAGGCCCACTAGGAAAGAAGTTGCTAATGTAATATCGTATTACTCCGGCCATTACGAATTGTATGGATTGAACTGTCAGGCATGTGTAAAGCCAGATTTGCAATTCATGTACTTTGGCATTGTCAGTCCAGGATCAACGAACGACAATATTTCCTACACACAAGCAGACAAGCTGAAAGCTGTATTATCATCTCTTCCACTTGGGCTCTTCGCTTTAGGAGATGCGGCCATACACTCTCTGAAAACTTATTAATTCCATTCACTGGAGCAGATCAACTTGACCCAGCTCAAGATGCCTTTAACTACTACTTGTCTCAACTGCGTATTCAGGTAGAAATGGGGTTTGGTAGACTAGTGAAGAAGTTTGGAATTCTCAGTGGGAAAGTTGGTGGGAGTGTAGAGTGTGTGTCTGCGATATTGACAGCATGTGGAAGATTGCACAATTTCATTATCAGGGAGGATGGGCCATTCGAACATGAATACTCTTCAGCAGTAGAAGAATATGATTCATATGAAATTACTCCCAACCCTGCTGTGCCTTTGGGGATGTCGTATTTGCCAATTGTTCCAGATGAAGACTTCCAGGCATACCCTGGCATCTCACAAACAAGAGAATCCATCATTGATCATATTCGTGAGTACGACATTTGTAGACCCTTGCACAACATTGCAAGGCAAAGGCAAGAGCAAATGCAGGATGTTGTTGTATCGCCAAATGGGAATACAACAGATAGAGAATTCATTAGTCCAACTTAGAGTTTTGTAAAGATATATGTGACATAAATATGATTAAATGCTTCTTTAATCATCACCATCAGACCAAGAATCATCAGTGCACTCTGGAGAATTGTAACCCATCTCTTCCTTCATTTCATTGTATTTCTGTGCGTAATGTTTGATCGTTTTCCTTGCGTACTTGCCATCGTCCCTAATCTCTATCAAAGTACCTTCGTCGCAGCTGTCAACCTTACATTGCGTGTATTTGCGCTTCAACTTACTGGTCTTCTCATAGAACTGAGCGTTTGACTTAATCTTTAGCATAACTTCTAACTTTTTGACAGACCCCCTCTCCTGCTCTCTCTGCACAATAGCTGCTACTGCATGCTCTGTTGCCTCCACTGCGGAGAACTTCCTACTGCGAAAATTATCATTTTCAGGATAGGGAGACAGGCTACGTTCAGTTGCTGTTGAACCCTGGGACTTTCGACTCCTATTGTTGTTGAGGGGTACATAGCATGTGGCGCTGGAGGTACGCTTTGCACTTTCTCCCAATTCAGGATAATAGCAACGTTCGAATCCCTTATCTCTGAGTTCAATTAAACAATGGTGCAAATAAAGGAAATAGACATTACCTCCAACAGCAGCACCAAAGTCAACATGGTTACCAGACAAATTCTTCTCATTGCATGCAGCACGGTAGACTGCTTGGAAAAGTTTAACACTTCCTTGAATTTATCAAGAGCGAGCGCATCATAACATTCTAAAATGGATTCTGTTACGGAGTACCCAATGAGAGCATTAAAAACCTGCCGGAGAGAACCTTTCTATGTCATCATCAACGGAGCAGTAATCTGCATATAGAATACCGAAAGCTATGGCCTTTGGCTTGCGGGAATCTTGATCATCTTTGTCATGAGCCTCTTTAATTATGATGACTTGCTCTTTATTCCGAATCATAACATTGATGACACTGTAGAGAGTTCCATCGTTCTTGATGCATTCAGGCTTTGCTGTTCCTCCTTTCTTCTTGCTTTGGTTGGCCTTCATCTTCTGTTTGTATCCAGTGCAATTAACCTCATTGGCGACATTCTTCCCAAAATCTTTGCCTAGAAGCAGGTCTTGTACAATGGGAATGTTATTTGCAGTGAGGAATGCAGTCATGATGTACGCTTTCAGGTCACTCCACTTGCGCACTCCAAGAGTCTCAACATTATCCCCCTTGTCAGTCAATACTACATCCGTCAACTTCAACCCCTTTGCCCAATTAATGAGGATCTCCTTCTCAGCTTCTCTCTCCATTTTTTTGGCTGCACGCTTCTCAGCTTCATTTGCTGTACCTTTGGTAGGAGGAGATAGGTCTGCTCCCTCTTCATCAGCTAAGTCGGACGCTTCTGCATCTTCGATTCTACATGTGGCACTGCTGTCTAGAATTGGTGTGGTGCCTTCAACTGCCACCGGAGGGGAAGGGGTGGCTTCCAGCACATTGTCGCTGTTGTCAGAAACAGACGTTGTGATCCATTGGTTCGTAAGACAATCGTGCAGACGATCGATGCGATGTGTTCGAGGCAGCTCGGCACGATGGATGTGATACGTTGAAGGCAGCTGGGCACTACTAACGTGATGTGTTGAAGGCGGCAATGGGATCTTTGCGAAGTGAGAGGGTGAAAAAAATGGGATTGCTGACAGGTGCTGAGCGCAAATACTCTAACTTGCGCCACCTCACAGTTTTCTGGGACCTAAAAAATTCAACGCAGAGCAAATAACCGGCCTAAGGAATATTTCTCTTTAAATGAGAAGCCCAAGACATTTTTGTGTGACAATCTGTGACAAACTGTGACAAACATCTGTGTTGAGATATTATTATTTCTACCAGCCTTATCGTTACTTCCTCTGTTTTGAAAAACGCATATACCTGTTCCGCCTGCAGGAAAAAGCAACAAATAAAATATATAAACTTCCTACCTATGATATCCGCTCTAGAGAGCTATCAGCTGACGACATCATGTGTTAGGCCGAATGCTCGGTAATTTGCAATTGCCAAGCAATTGCCCTCAATTGCAAACTCCACTTTGCAATTCCTTGTCGACGTTTGCACTGCCAAGGAATTGCATTTTTTTAGGGAATACGCAGAACAATTCTTTGACGACAGCGAATTGCATTTGAATTTTGCGAGACTTGTCAGTTTGGATGTAGTTGTTTGCCAAATTTGGCGCCGAAACGCATTCAACTGACAGGGATATTAATTGTACCAATCCCTACGTAAATTAATATCTTACGTTGGGTCAGTGTTCTCTTCCCAAGGAATTGTAATGGCGAAAAACCTGGACGATATTGAAATTCCTAAGGAATTGTAATCACGAATACATTATATCTGTATTACGCCGCTGCAAGATTTTTTAGCAGAAGTCAGAGCCTGCTAACTGGAAGAAGTCTTGTTTCACTAAATAAAGATAACGGTGGAAGCCAGTTAGAACTTTGCTCGCATGGCGCACATGTCTGAAAGCCCTTTAGTCCGACCTTGGGTGTGAGATAGATACTTAACATCAGTAGTACAAACAAATATTGTAAGCGTAGTCATGTTCAGCTCATGTTCAACAAAATATGACTAACATGTGTCGTGAGTGTACTTACATGTTTTAAGTCGACTAACGAGGTGTATGTAATAAGTTGTGAGCACACAAATTCACGTATGAATATTGCGAGAAATTAGGTGCCATCATTTTATTTTCATTGAAGTTGATACATGTAAGTCTCTACTTAGAGAACAATAACTCTAAAAAAGCGCTAACTGCGTTTGTTGTGAGTTCAACTCACAAGGCGTGACACATGGCCTTCAACATGTCGTCATATAAATAGACCCAGACAATTCACTGAGGCCTTGTTCCCAGCTGACATGGGTATACTCTGCTTCATCTAGCAGAGCGAGCATGTTGCCTATATGCACATGGATAAAAAAGACCAGAAATGATTCTACAAGCAAGAGGCACAATTAAGCTGTGAGCAGAAACCCACTACCATGTCTCTAATCAGCAACTCAAAAATCAAGAACTAGGCAGTCCCACACAGGCTTAAGCCCTAGAGGGTGTGAGGTGTGGCCATAGGTTCTAAGACCTAAAAGCCCTTATAGATGTATTGCCTTTTGCCTTTCTTAAAAGAGCATGTAAATAGATAAGCTTTTGAGGCTAGAGAACCCGTTTTATAATCACAGGACGCGACTAGGTGCTGTCTTAGTGCTCAAAGTCACACTCAATTTTTTTGAACTCAAACCAAGTTTTTGCAAAACAAGATTTGAATCTTATTGTTGATCTCTTTTCAACCAAGTAAGTGGGAACCAAATATGCATTTAAATTGTGAGCACCCAAATATGTCCAAAAGAAGTTGTGAAAAAAGTTGTGTGATGGGGTGATCATCACAAATAGTTTTGAGCTCACAACTAGTACATTTGTGTGAGACGCCTCCTGGTCATTGGAAAAGATTGTGTGAAAAAAAGTTGGTTTGGAAATCGCAGAAATTTGCATAGGGCATGGGGAAATGTGTGAAAAAGGAGTTGTGTAGAGTGCAAAGACAGCAACTCAAACAACTATCGTATTTCTTGGATGGCAAGGTCTGCGCATCACGCATCATAAGGTCAAGACTCCGACAGTTACAAAAAATGTCATTTTCACACACTTAACTCATGCTTAAGAGCCACTTGTCATAACAAAGTGATATCATTATTCATCTCCATCACGGCAATATGTATTGCTCCACATAACTCCTTCCCGCTCTCGAGTTAAATCAATTTGCATCAAAACTCACCACAAATGAAATGAACTAACACTGCCATGAAAAAACTAATTCCTCTACAGTACAATTCCAAGTACAAATGAGTACTTTGGTAGATCGAAGGGGAAACCAATAATTTTTTACATGTAACAGGCACTTACTTTCAGTTCATAGAGATATGTATCTTTGAACAGTTTTTGGACTTGTCATCTAAGAAATAGGGTAGAGATATAAAAGTTACCCTCTAGAGTAGGTATTACATATTATATAGAAAAAGAATACTAGGGTCTAGACTACTCCTAGCTAGTTCTTAGACTATTTTTGAGGCCTAAAACCAGTACTCCTGAGCCATAGGAAGAGTCACATTAAAATGACCAAGCGATCCCCTTGAAGTTCTCGTCCAACTAGTCAGTTAACTCAAGCTTTCAAGTCATTTTTAATTATTATGATTAGGTGGCAGCTGGAATTGCGCCAGGTTCCAAAATGGGGCATAGGTTTTATGTGGAATGAATAGTTTTATGGCGAGGTCAGGTACCTATCCCAACAGTTTTGCAAGATATAGAAATATTGCCCAAGTTTGTTCTGAGGATGAGGAGGAGTTGCATTCAATCAGTCTTTTGAATTCGCAACAGCCCTGATAATATGCGAGTACACGCGACTCATAAATTGACCAGACTTGTCGCGGACCAGCCCCCTGAACGCGGGTGAAGTCGCGGAACAGCCCGCTGACGAATGTGGTCTTGGTCAGCCTCATGATCGCGTTCTGTCTATTAAAATGATCGTGATTGTGTTTTTATGTGGAATGAATAGTTGTAGGGTGAGCTGAAGTACCTATCCCAACAGTTTTGCAAGAATGAGGAATATTGCCCAAGTTTGATTCTAATGGTGAGGAGGAGTTGCGCGCAAGTAGTCGTTTTTGATTTCGCAAAAGCCATGATAATATTGG
The DNA here is from genome assembly GCA_013187285.1 of Cyclotella cryptica. Lineage (NCBI taxonomy): Eukaryota > Bacillariophyta > Thalassiosirophyceae > Thalassiosirales > Thalassiosiraceae > Cyclotella > Cyclotella cryptica. The sequence continues at coordinate 207,117 of JABMIG010000026.1, read as the reverse complement.
GGGTCATCGCTTAGCAAAAAATGACAAGACTGGTCATGTGGCAGCCCCAAGAACATGGGAACCCTGGAACAGCCCGTTTGACCAATATGGTCTCTGATTAGCCTCATGATCGCATGTTCTTTTAAAACCATGTGATCAAGAAAGGCTTGGTAAATAATAAGAATATCACCTGAATTTTTGGCCATGCTGTAATTTGATTTTAGATATATTTTTAAAGGTAACCTGAGACTAAAAGACTGTGACTACCCATGCCTGTCAAACACGAAAACAGCATATTTACAGGTAAAGTCTAGGGAAACAAACAGATGTTACCAACAATTGCGAAAAGTGAAAAAAGTGTCTCACTATGGAGAACCTGACAAAAAATTCTCAAATAATGACAAACTAAGATTTTTTCAAGAAAAAATCTTTATTTCTAAGTTATTTTAGAAGTGACTACTGTTGAGTACTGTCGAACGGAAAAATTGATGCCAAACGGACATGGTATACGCTCCATTGATGCCAATCAGAGGTGTCACACAACAGAATTGATGCCAAACAAGAGGTCGTTGCAGAAATCCCGAGCTAAACCGAAGTTGTCGAGGAATTTTTTGCAATTCCTTGGTAATGCAAACGTCGACAAGGATTTGCGATGTGATTTTTGCCCATTTTTGCAATTGCTTGGCAATTGCAAATTACCGAGCATTCGGCCTAACACATGCGCTTAGACACCCTTCGAGCCCCCCGTCGGGGCTGCCATCCAGCTCCCATCATCTGCTCATCCTCTTCCATCAACGGTCAGTGTGTGTGAAACAATCTACCATAACGCTTGACGCAAACTCGATGGATGCGCTCACAACAGATTTGAGTTGATATAATTTTAACGGAACGATCTAGAGAGATCCTTAACTTTAAACTTCATGCGTTTGTCGGGGTTCCGGCATTTCCTTTCTCGCCTCCCCTCACAATCTAAACTTTCTCTATCATTGAGTCAACCCGGGCGGATAGCTGGATGCATCTCGCCTAACGGTCTCCGCTTTGGATCGTCAACATTAGAGACAGTGCGTTTTTCGAAGCGTATCTGTTCGGTTACTTCAATTGCTGTGATGGACGGCGATAAGGCGTCATCGACAGCTGCTACAAGTGAAACCGCTGTTGGAATGAGCAACGAAAGAAATTGTGCCGAGGCCCACTGTGGCACAAAGGCCGAGGACGGACTCGAAAACAAAAATGAGAGGCACAAAAAAGGATCCAACAAGAAAGCATGGAGTAAGAATAAAAAGAAGAAAGAACCTTGGTACCGGAATAGGGGAGAACAGAAGCGACAAAAGCTGCAACCAGGAGAACTTGAAGATGCAGACGAAGAGGGGAAAAAAGAACGCCCAAAAAATAATAGGCGTCAAGATAACTGGGATGCCAATGCGCCGAAGACAACTCCACACGAAGGCTCATTTGCTCATCCAGATATGCAAAAACTGTTTCATGTTGAAGTCGACGTGCCTGCAACAAGCAACGTTAGTGAAGGTGAAGATGCACCAGATGGCAAACTACCTAAAAGAAAACTCGGTATCTTGGTATCATTCCTTGGATCAAACTACGGTGGTTTTCAAATCAATGCCGGCCAACGCACATTGCAGGCGGAACTCGAGTTAGCTCTCTTCCGTGCTGGGATTATTTCTAGCTCAAATTTCGGTTGGCCATCCAAGTATTCATGGAGCAATTCTGCAAGGACTGATAAAGGTGTTCACGCTGCTGCTCAGGTACTTTAGATTCTGTCATTTTTGCTCCAACGAACTTCGCCGATAGTCTCACCTCAATGACCCGACCCACTCCGTCACAGGTATGTTCGATGAAGGGTGAAATGATTTTTCATAATGAAAATAGTGATATTTCGTTGGAGGATCAGTTGAACGCCATGAGAAAAAAGGTGAATGAATATTTGCCAGTTGACATTCGAGTTCTAGATATTGAACGCGTCACGAAGTAAGAGTGTCTCGAGATGTAAAATATATCCTTACTTGTTCGTTACCAGGTATCTCACTTTCCTTATTTGCTTAGACCGTTTTGCGCTCGAACGAATCGAGACAAAGTGAGGTATCAAGTGAGTTTCTATCGACTCGTTTATATCTACTGTTGTGTTTGCTTCTGCGTTAACTTTGTCCTACTTTACATTGCTCTTCAGTACATGGTGCCGAGCTACGTGTTGTGCTCCCGGGAAGAAGTGAGTAATGCATTCAAGTCAACAGAAAGAGACACGGCGAATGAAACTGGTAACAGACTTACTCCGATGGAAGCTTCAAATATCGTATCAGAAACGATAACTCCTGAAATACTTCAACAGGCTCGTAGCAAGCTGGTTGGTTATCGTACAAACGCCAGTCAAATGAGTCGCCTAAAAGATGCACTCAAGGTATTTGAGGGGACTCACAGTTTCCACAACTATACTCGAAGAATAGGTGCAAATGATGCCAGCGCTACTAGATATATTATCTCGTTTGTCCCGTTGAAACCCATCGTTGTTCCGGGAGAAAAAAACGACGACACCACAGGAGACGATACCGAATGGATACCAGTTCAAGTCACTGGTCAAAGTTTTCTGCTGAATCAAATACGCAAAATGATTTCGGCTGCTGTAGACTTGGCACGTGGGACTGTTACACGCGAGAAAATTGAGGAGAGCTTAACCAAAAAGTGCCGCATGAAAGTCAATGTGGCCCCGGCCCAAGGTTTGTTTCTTGATAGGAGCTTCTTCGATTCTTACAATAGGCAGAAGGCTCAGAATAGTGATCACCGACCACTTAATTGGGTCGAAGGAGAGGAGATTCCAGCAGCAGGTTAGAATGTCTTTGATGTTATTTTTTTGTTGTGCACTGTTCATATTGTTAAGAACTTGTCTCAATGTGAATCATGCCTTTTACAGTCAAACGCATTGAAGAGTTTAAGAATGATAAAATCATCCCTCATATTGTGAAGGAAGAAGCCAACGAAGGTAACTTTCTTAAGTATCTCTATTGCCAGGATGTGCTGCACGCTCATGACATCTACAGTCACTTCGATAGCTCTGAAAGTGGGAAAGTTTCTGATGATTTGGATGGTATTTGACTTGTATTCGTTCAGTGCATTACTTAATAATAGTTATCGAAGAGCCTACCGCAACTTCCACTTCTGTTTCTTTCAATGATATTGTCCATATGCAGTTGGAATTGTGAATGTTTCCCTTCCAATCCGTTACAGGTGTCTCCTCTTTCTGTGCCTCAGGACTCAAATCCATTTCAACTCTAAGTTTATACAAAGGACCAAAAACACACATTGTATGGTATTCTCCCCGTTCTCCGCATAAGTCTAGAGGTTTCAGTCCAGATTTAAGTTGGTCGTCTGTTAGACCTCTTTCAATAATCTCTTTCATTTCCTGGAGAGCAGTCTGATCAAGCTTCCTGTTGATCCAGGTTTCATCAAAAAATGGAGCCTTAACACAGGAAAATATAATCTCGAACCCTTCATCTAACATCGCGTTCAATGCTTTCTCCTTGTCTATGTCCCACAGAGGAAGATGGCACTTGATTCCGGCACCTTCGCACGCTCTCTCCATCCAATTACGTTGCATCATGCCTACCAGATTAATGTCTCCCGTGGAGATAACCTGAACACCATACTCATCCCTCACTTTGCCTATACCCTCAACATAAGCATCCATCCAATCAACAACTACGTCAGGAAAATCTACAATGATCAATCTCAAATCCAGACTTCGGGCTTGGGCCTCCATGAACTTCAGTGGATGAGCCTTGAACTGTTTTGTGCCAAGACGAAACACAATTAGGTATCTCACGTCGAAGTTTCCATCTCTCCACGCATGTAGCAATGCAAGGTTACAGTCCTTACCGCCCGTCCATGAGATCGCAGTGATTGGAGCTGAGGTGCTAATAATTTGTTGTTCTACCATCGCGTAAAACGTGTCAACATGAAATTGTCTTCGTTGTGTGAAGGGCTGTGAAGGGCTGTGTGAAGGTGCACAAGAAGGACGGGTGAACTTCCCCCTGTCTGCCTAAAAAGATATCCCCATCCTTTTCTTACGGTGCATCTAGTGCACCGCAACTAGCTTTCCCCATCATAATCCTTACGGTGCATCTAGTGCACCGTAACTCGACTATTCCTACATAGCCCCTGTAGAAATTCAAAAAGACACATTTGCCCATCAGAGGTAATATCTGCTTGGCATCATTTTTTAGTCAGAAACACATAAGCCTAATTTTTGGCCAATTAAGATGTGAATGTTAGGCATATATAATATTTTCAAAAGTTGTACCAGACAGTTCAGGCAATCTGAAAAGTCCCTGGGTGTGGGTATGCACTGGAATTTTTGTTCTAAAATTAATATTTGAAATGAACTCTTTCTCAAGAAATGTTGTTGGTTTCCTCTGAACATGTGTAGGAATAGTAAAAAGTTATGGTGCGCTAGATGCACCATAAGAGATTTCAAGGATTTGGTCAAAGTGTGCGGTGCATCTAGTGCACCGCAAGTGGGGGTGGGGATATGGTACAATACTATGGCACCATACTATAGTATTGTACAGTACAATACAATAATACCTTTCATTGTCTCAGGAGGTCGGACACTGGGTAGAACACGTAGGCATCGTACAAAATTTGGTAGGTACAATATGGTATCTGTATTTTTTAGTGTAATAAGGTTACCCCAATGTTGTCCCTACATAATTTTTACTCCACATGCTCACCTTTGTCATCATCCAATATGATGAGTGATATATTTCCGTTACTCCAATGACTTCCCTTTAATCATCCCAATAACATGACATATGTCGTAGGTACAAGTCAGGATTGATTTGGTCCATTTGTTAGGCCAAGTGCTTGGTAATTTCCAATTGCTAAGCAATTGCAAAATGGGTCAAAAAACTCATTGCAATTCCTCGTCGACGTTTGCACTACCAAGGAATTGCAATTTTCATGTTTTCAATTCCTCGACAACAGTGGTTTAGCTCAGGATTCCTGCAACGACCCCTTGTTTGGCATCATTACTGTAGTGTGACACGTCTGATCGGCATCAGAGGAGTGTCTAACATGTCTGTTTGGCATCAATTTTTCCGTTCAACGGTACTCAACAGTAGTCATTTGTAAAACAACCTAGAAATTACAATTCCTTAGGAATTGTAATACCGATTTAATATCTTCGTGATTGCAATTCCTTAGGAATTTCAATATTGTCCACGTTTTTTCGCCATTACAATTCCTTGGGAAGAGAACACTTACCCAACATAAGATATTAATTTACGTAGGGATTGGTACAATTAAAAACCCTGTCAGTTGAGTGCGTTTTGGCGCCAAATTTGGCTACAAATGCATCCAAACTGACATTTTTCACACAATTTAAACGTAATTCGGCCGTGGACAAGGAATTGTTCTGCGTATTCCTGGCAGTTTTGCAATTCCTTGGTAGTGCAAACGTCGACGAGGAAATGCAAAGTGCCCTTTCGAACTGAGGACAATTGCTTAGCAATTGGAAATTACTGAGCATTTGGCCTAACACATTGACTGTACTTTGAACCATTACGGCTGCAACATACTTTTCTTAAGTATGACATAGGCCAAGAATCTGGAGCTTCCAGCTGGAACTCCATAAGTCTCCTTCACATTGTTTGATACAGAGGAAGGACTCAAAAGTCATAAGATATGAGTTTCTCAGAAATCATATCCAAATAGGATTTTCCTTCCTAGAACTCCACCATACACATTGTAGGTGTTTTCTTAGGTTGAATATCCAATGGAGGATTTCCTTCTCAGGAACCTTCCCATGGGACAGTTCCTTTGGGCAGTTGAATATGAGCCAGTCATGGAACTGCCACAAATCACTGCCAATCTCTCCCATGATCATTTGTGTTTTTTTATGCATGAGATAACTAGTATCTCATTCATCAGTTGTACAGTAGTATTAAGCTCATAAAAACAAAGTCAGCAAAGTCTACAACAAGATTTTTAAATACTTTCTGGCTTAGGTCACTATCAATTGATAACCTACTCGAGCGAATTTTTTTTGGACCGTCTGTCCATCGCCGCACTGTCCTTCGACCGTCCGTCACCGTCGAGCCGACCACCGTCCGTTCAACACCGTCGCGTCTGTCCTCCGCCAGTCCAGCGTTCAGCATCCACGTGTTCGCCCGTCGAGCCACCGTCTTTCGTGCGCTGGTAAATAGTAGCACCACGTCTGCGCTACGTGATCCCGCCGCCAACAAGATTCGTGCCAATCGTGTCTCCTTTGAGTGCGAACCGCCACGAAGCTCCTACAAGACCCTTTTCCTTGGAACAAGTCTCGGAGCAGCCCTCTCAAGAATGTCTGCTGAGAAGATGGCCCCTATTGGGCTTAAGAACCAAGAGTGCGAGCGCGGAAGGGGTGGCGAAAGCCCCTATCCGTTATGTGCCGGATCGGGACCCAGTCCAAGAAGCTTTGGACCTCAAGCCTGAGACCCTCAAGTGCACCCTCGCAAATGGGTCAGAAACCCGAGTCACGGTTTGGTCCGGACACGGTACCAACGAGCAGTTTGTACTGCACGTGAACAAGGCGTATAGTACCGCCAAGAAAATGGGGCTAATTCCCGCCTGCGATGATGCCGAAAAGGCATATGACTCGAAAAAAGGTGATTGGAAGGCTGTTCTACGCGAACTTGCCGATGACCCCCTCAGCAAGACTGAGAAAGGAGAAAAAGACCGCAGAGTCACTCTCCCTAAAGGCCGACATGCTCGCCTTAAGGACAAAAATGACCGACTCGGCCCTAGAAGTTTTTCAACTCTACGCCAACCTTCTCACTGAGGAGGCACGTCAGCCCTGGGACTTAATTGTCAAGGAGCAGACAGAGTCAAGTCCCTTTCACGACATCTTCGGAGTCGAAAGGAAGAAGTCACCGGGCAAGACGTCCGAGTCATTCAGGAGGTGCCAGTTACTCCACCTCCAATCGTGTTTCGCACATGACGCAGGCAAAAATTTGAAATTCTATATTTCAAATTGCCTCAAGAAGCCCAACAAGGTTTGGGTGCGTCAGTTTGTGCAGCGCGTGATGCAGCTGAACAACTACGTGGAAGACCTCCCGTGTTTGTATTACAGCCCGAGCGCAAGTACGATGACCCAACAGGTCTACTCCTTCACTGACGCGGAACTTGCATGCCATATCTTGCGCATGTGTCCGTTGAAGTGGCAGGACCAGTACCACTTGCTTGAGAAGTGCTATCCCGAAGGGGTTAAGCCTCTATTGCTCATTCTTGAGCGAATTGAGGTGGCGCACCCAGTGGATGAGAGGCAGTCGTCTTCTAAGCCTGCAAAGGCCCAAGGAGCTGAACAGCCCTCCAAGAAGTTCGCGCTAGGCGCACGAATTCCCAAGAAGCCCAAGCAAGCACGCACGGAGTATACGCGCGTAGACAAGAACTGCGAGCTATGCAAAAAGCATGGGGGCGCACACACCACGCATAACACCGCGGAGTGTCGCCGTTACAACAAAGACGGAACTCCTACGCGAGGTACTTTCGGGCAAGCTGCACGAAAGTCCCGCGAGGACAGTCGCCCCAAGAAGTCCTACGCCCAGGTCTTGGCTCGCATGGAGAAACTTGAGAAGTCTCTCAAGAAAGCCAACAAAAAGGCAAGAAACGTCGCCGTCGCGAAGAAAGTGACAGCGATTCCGACTCATCCTGAAGTGTTGGGTCGGGTAGTACCGGGGAAAATGAAAATAGTTGTAAGAAAATTAAAACTAACCACGAGTTAGCCAATTACACTACCCCTGGTCCGATAAAAACTACCAGTAACCAAAAATTAGAATTAAATGACAAAATTTTAATTCCGGATTATTCGAGTCCCTTAGTGGACGTAACTTTGAAAAATCTCAAAGACACCTCGAACTTGTCCACTAACTTTGATGTAGATCCCAACTCAGTGAGGGACACCCTACATAAATCAAAGTCAATTGAGCCATCTAACCCACAAAAATCAATGGACTCAGTAACAGCAGTACTAGCTGTACAAAAATTAGCGACTGGAAGTCAGTCCTCGACAAAACTCAAACACTTGTCCAGGAGTCGCAAAAACAACTTCTTGAGAGTACTATTGGACACTGGTTCCGATGGTGACCTCATGTTCCATGAAAAAGGAACCACCAAGCGTTTTCCCTACTTGACTAGGCAGGTGTCAAAGTCTTGGCACACGTCGAATGGGTGCTTCCAAACCAAAGGAAGAGGCGAAGTTACTCTAAAATTCCTAGAGTACTCCAACAGCAAGGAATACACAGTTAAACCTGATGTTGTGGAGTATGATGGTAAAAAGATGGCTAAGCCAGCGTTTGACCTCATCTTAGGTGTAAAAACACTAAGAGAGCTTGGAATTGTTCTAGATTTTCGAACAAAGGATATTACCATTGATGAGATCATCTTGCCGATGAGAGACATCAACAGTCTGTCAACTAGCTCTAAGATTGAAAAAGCTTGGTCAGTTAACCACAGCATGATTCATGAACCACGTAGTACTGAGGAAGCCACTCAGCGTGCAGTTCACATCTTAGATGCAAAATATGAAAAAGCAGACCTCCAATCAGTTGTTGACAACAATTGTCCTCACCTTAGTCTACAAGATCAAAATAAGTTGTTGGAGCTCCTCCGTAAATACGAGGACCTCTTTGATGGTACACTAGGTGATTGGAATACTGAGCCTGTCTCCTTCGAACTGAAGGAAGGTGCAAAACCGTACCATGGCAGAGCCTACCCAGTGCCACATTCAGTAAAAGAGACTCTCATGAAAGAGCTCAAAAGACTATGTGACCTAGGGGTACTACAGTGGCAGCCCGCATCTGAATGGGCTTCACCATCGTTCATAGTACCAAAAAAGATCAGACTGTACGTTTCCTAAGTGATTTTAGAGAAGTAAACAAAAGGATAGTTAGAAAACCATTCCCGTTACCTAAAATTAGTACAGTCATGCAAGAGTTAGAAGGTTTCACTTTTGCCACAGCCCTTGATTTAAACATGGGCTACTACACCATTAGGTTGGATCCAGATGCATCCAAGATCTGCACCATTATATTTCCATGGGGTAAGTACTCTTACCTCAGGTTACCAATGGGAATTGCTGGTTCTCCGGACATATTTCAATCGAAAATGACGGAACTAATGGCCACCCTTGAGTTCGTAAGAGCTTACATTGATGATCTACTATGTATCACCAAGGGAACCCTGGAAGACCACCTGGCTAAATTGGAATTGGTCCTCTCCAGACTGCAAGATGCGAACCTAAAAGTAAATGCTCGCAAATCAAACTTCTGTGCCATTGAAACAGAATATCTTGGGTACATCCTCTCACGAGAGGGAATTAAACCACAACCCAAGAAGGTACAGTCGATACTTGCACTGACACCGCCCAAAAATGTCAAAGACCTCCGTAGATTTCTTGGCATGGTCCAATACTATCGAGATCTTTGGGCACGGCGCAGCGAAATGCTTGCCCCACTCACAAGCCTCGTAGGCGAGTGTGGTCATACCAAACAATCCAAACTTCTCAAGGTTAAAAAGAAACCCTGGAAATGGACTGAGGAACATCAAAAGCATTCGATGACGTAAAGGCCACTATCGCCAAAGATGTGTCCTTGGCCTACCCTGATTACTCAAAAGGGTTTGAGATCTATACTGATGGATCCAAGAGACAACTTGGAGCCGTCATTACTCAGAACAACCGGCCAATTGCATTTTTCAGCAGAAAACTCTCTGTCTGTCAGCAAAAATACAGCGTAACCGAAATTGAACTTCTAGCCATTGTTGAAACACTCAAAGAATTCAAAGGAATGCTGTGGGGCCAGCCAATTGTAGTCTACACAGACCACAAGAACCTCATGCAAGATGCACTCGGTTTAACCTGTGACAGGGTTTACCGTTGGCGTTTATTACTAGAGGAATATGGTCCTGAAATCGTGTACATCAAAGGAATCCACAACACAGTTGCGGATGCGATTTCACGCCTTGACTTTGGTCCAACAAAGGACGTCAAGGAAAACTGGATGACCTTCACCAAATGCTGGTGTTATTACACTATGCAATCAGAAGAGGACCCATCCCCAGCACAACACTCAGACCTCATGAACTTTGTGTTTGCTAACCGCAGCGAAGAGAATGCGATCTATCCCCTGACAGTTCGGGAGATTGCCGCAGCTCAACAAACGGATAAAATGCTGGACAAACTCAGCCTGCTGGAGGCATACAAACCTCAGCTGGTAGAAAATGTTCAAGTACTGTGCAAAGATGGCAAACTTGTCATCCCACAGGAACTCCAGCAGCGAGCAGTACAGTGGTACCATCACTACCTGCAGCATCCAGGGACAACCCGTCTCGAAGAAACTCTTCGCTGCGATGTATTGGAAAGGTTTGAGACACTCTGTCCGCACCTTTGTCAAAAATTGTCATAAATGCCAAGTCAACAAACGACGCCAACATAAGTACGGTAAATTGCCTACAAAATTGGTTGTATCAAACCCTGGGAGGTACTATGTGTGGACCTAATCGGACCATACACTCTCAAGGGCAAAGACGGCACTGAAATTGACTTTATGTGTGTCACAATGATAGATCCAGCTACCAGTTGGTTCGAAATTGTGGAACTACCGGTAACTGAATTCAATTCTGTTACTCCCAAGGGTAAAAGGGCCTCAAGGGTACTAACACACATAATAAACCTAAAGAAGCATACTTTGATAAATCATCAGCACAAGTTGGCTCTTTAGTAAACAAGATCTGGTTTAGCCGTTACCCACGTTGTCAAGTAATCATTTACGACAATGGAAGCGAGTTCAAGCTCAATTTCGAAACCCTATGTGATTCATACGGTATCAAGCGTAAGCCAACCAGCATCAAGAACCCCAAGCAAACGCAATACTAGAACGGATGCATCAAGTAATCATGACAATGCTCCGTACCGCTGAATTAGACATGGCCAATACAGTGGCTCCTAGTGACATAGCAGACTTCCTCACAGATGCTGCATGGGCCGTTCGCTCCACATACCACACGGTACTCAAAGCCTCTCCAGGTGCAGCAATATTTGGCAGGGACATGCTGTTTGACATTCCCTTCCTAGCTGACTGGAACAAAATAGGAGACCATAGGCAACGCCAAACCGATCGCAACACCGAACGTGAAAACAAGTCTCGCGTCGATTGGGATTATAAAATTGGTGATAGAGTACTTCTTCGCAAAGAAGGTATCCTCCGCAAATCAGAAAGCAAATACCATAAAGATCCTTGGACTATATCGACAGTCCATACGAATGGTACTATCAGGGTTCACCGCGGAACAAAATCAGAAAGATTAAACATTAGGAGAGTAACACCATACTTTGACACTACAGACACTTAAAATAAAGAACATGTCAGTGAATCACTCTTACTCCTCTCTCCACTAACACTTACGCTTGAAATAATGCTTCGTAGTCACTACTCAGCCAGGAAAGTCTTGTATCACCAGTATAAATTGGTACACAAAACAAGTGTCTTCCGCTCACAAAACAGGCCTCCCCATTTTCCTTTCCAAAGAAAAGTTTTTTTTCACACCTCACCTGACCCTCCATTCGTGGGGCGAGTGACATAGGCCAAGAATCTGGAGCTTCCAGCTGGAACTCCATAAGTCTCCTTCACATTGTTTGATACAGAGGAAGGACTCAAAAGTCATAAGATATGAGTTTCTCAGAAATCATATCCAAATAGGATTTTCCTTCCTAGAACTCCACCATACACATTGTAGGTGTTTTCTTAGGTTGAATATCCAATGGAGGATTTCCTTCTCAGGAACCTTCCCATGGGACAGTTCCTTTGGGCAGTTGAATATGGGCCAGTCATGGAACTGCCACAAATCACTGCCAATCTCTCACATGATTATTTGTGTTTTTTTATGCATGAGATAACTAGTATCTCATTCATCAGTTGTACAGTAGTATTAAGCTCATAAAAACAAAGTCAGCAAAGTCTACAACAAGATTTTTTAAATACTTTCTGGCTTAGGTCAAAGTAATCTTTTACATGTTTTGACTAATGATTACTTGGACATAAAGCATCAGATAGTCTGTCTGTGCTTTACTTGAAGTGACCATAAAATAATTATTTTGCATGGATTCGCATCAACCCCACAATTTTTAACATATTCGTTATCGGACATCAACATCAGCGCAGAAAACATAACAATATCTACGTTGAACCATTACTTCAATTTAGCCCCCTAACGGGAGCTAATTTGAGGCCATGGTCTCAACAACCTGAGGATGTCTAAAGCTGGACTTAAGCTCTCAAAAAATTCCGAATGGGTATTGCAATCTTGGTTGAGTCTCAGGGATTGGATATTGAAGCCACTCCAGTGGCAAAAGATATCTGACAAATAATTCTGAATTGTCTCATCACCACAACCCTGCTGATATCATATTGCAGACACGAGAGAGAGAGAGAGAGAGAGAGAGAGAGAGAGAGAGAGAGAGAGAGAGAGAGAGAGAGAGAGAGAGAGAGAGAGAGAGAGAGAGAGAGAGAGAGAGAGAGAGAGAGAGAGAGAGAGAGAGAGAGAGAGAGAGAGAGAGAGAGAGAGAGAGAGAGAGAGAGAGAGAGAGAAGGGGGGAGGGGAGAGAGAGAGAGAGAGAGAGAGAGAGAGAGAGAGAGAGAGAGAGAGAGAGCTCAATTAAATCCAATTGCACCACATTAATTACAATTGAAATGGTGAAGAGCTGTGCACACCTTGAACAAATCTTTCTTTTGAGAAGGAACACAACCAGGAAACCAACAGTTATGTTCTCAATTATCAATGACTCTTATCACGGCCCTTTCAAGATTAAATTATACAGCAAGGGAAGAGAGAATCCATTGAATCTAAGAGCAAACTCAAAAGAACAAAAATGGCTCACAGAAGTACTTACCTACAACAGAGCTTTGCTTTTTGGAAAAACAGATACAATCAAATGGTGATCTTATGCTGACATGACATACTAACAGAGTGCCCTCCAAAAGTCAATTGTTGAAAATCAAACTAATTCAGTAGAGCTGGGTGAACAGGAAGGAAAAACTGCTTTGTTTAAGTAGTGTGGGTTTGAAGCTGATTGGTCTAGGTATGTTGATAGACTGAAGAAACACATAATATCAAGAAAAGGTTTCTATTCCCTATGATTAACGTTAATTTTGGCTAGTTGTAATAATAAAATACCTTGAATATCAATATCCACATAAAATACTTTAAGATGACTGATTTGTTCTTTTCACATTACTTGTTTCCTCACACTTTCTAAGCAAGCTACATGGGAATGAGCTAATTGGAAAGGGGAAGGATTCTTACATATATTGTTAAGATATTTTTGATCGACATCTCATGTTATGTTTTATGATGTTATAGGTATAGATATTTTTCAACTGTCCAACCCTGAATAATATACTATGGTATCAGAAATGTTTCTTCTCAGATGGGGGGAAGGGGACATCTGACTAGCTTTAACGAACTTTACTAGATAACCGTGATTAATAGGTATCAAGTGAAATTCTTCAGGAGGAGATATGGTGATACTACCCTCTAGTGAGCAAACATAACTAGGAGTTCATCTGTCCTGGCACAAATGGACAGGAGCTAGTGCAGGTGTTCAGGGAATATCTGTATTTTTATGACATCTACTTTTATCAAGGCAACCGAGCAGGAATTGTAAAGGGTGACACACCCCCTTTTTCAATGGATCCCTGTCTGAAAAAAACTGTCATCCACCAGAAGAGATCAAACATCTCCCAAACCCCTCAACCATGGCTGCCGAAACCATTTTTCAACCGTATCTCAACAACCAACTGGTATTTTGACATTCAGATTTTTACTGGATAGTGCCGGACTCACCCAACACAGCAATACCCTACTTGAGTCCATTGCACCAACAGTGGCTCAACAAAAAATCATAAACTAAGTTGGAGATTTTGGACTGAGATGACTCACAGCACTTCCCTTCACATTGTCCTCCCAATAATTGATCATTACCATCCAACAACTGCCACACCACCTTACTATTATCTAATACAACATCTCAATGAATTTCTATGATCATCAAGCAGAAAGAGATCATGGATTTCAGGTCAATGAACATGACGGCAACTATAACAGAGGTAGTGCTTACAACTTCACAAAAAATTAAGTGGCCATTGCTTACACCACCACAAAAGATAACAACAATTGATGGAGGAGTTGGTGGGAGGCTTCATCAAGAGGTATGATATTGGGTACATTCTCCACGAGTCGTCTCCCACTGATACTTCTCCAAATAAGAAGAGGAAGATGGTTGATTATGATAGGCAAAGAGCATCAAAATGTGTCAGATGTGACTGGTACATTCCTTGTCCCAGATTAGATGATTGTCAGTTTGAACATACATTCCGTATCAAGAGAAGCATGGTTGAAACTATTGTCTGTCAACTGGGAGCATTTGATTCATTTTTGGTGCACTCTATTGATTGTTGTGGAAGGGAGTCGATTGATCCAATTGTAAAATTTATGTCAGCACAGAAGTTGATTTGTCATTGTGTATCATTTTCTGCTTTCAATTTCAAGGATTACTTTCAAATGGGAGAGAGTACTGCCAGTCTCTGTCTGAGAAAGTTGACAAAAGGAATTGTATTGTGCTCCTCAATTTCTGAATGTTATGTTTGATCTCCTTCTAAAAGTGACACACAAAAAGTTGTAGCTTTGCATAAAAAAGTACATGGCATTGATGGCTGTATGGGATGTCTGGACGTCACAAAAACTCATTGGGCTGCATGTCCCGTTGCATGGAAAGGTCAATTCAAAGGCAAAGAAGGTTTCCGTGCCATAGGACTTGAAGCTGTTGCAGAGGACAGTCTATGGATTAGGCACAGTGCATTTGGATTCCCGGGTTCCTTGAATGACACAAAGTTTGGGATAGATCACCATTGTTGGTGTCGATGTTAGATTGTCGACATGATGCTATTGACTTCTCTTTCGAGATTGATGGGCAAGAATTTGATCAGCTATACTACTTAGTTGATGGAATATATCCAGTTTTATCTCGGTTCCTTGCCACTATCAATGATCCAACAACTACATTGGATTGTTTCTTTGCTCCAAAGCAAGAGGGGTTGGAGGAAATCAATTGAAAGGGCTTTTGGAGTGTTGAAAAAGAAGTTCCTTTCCGTCGGAATGAAGTCAGTCTTGTATCATCAAGAAGACATGTTTTATCTTGTAACTGCAACCATTGCAATGCATTACATGATGGTGGAAGTGAGAGGCAGTAATGACGAGGTTGATAGCGAGAACTTTATGACATTGGCAATGGCCCCTTTGATCACAATTCTTCAGATGAGGATTCGGTTAGTAGTGATAGCTGTATTGAGAGTAGTGCAAGTATGGCGTTTGGAAATTTGATCTGTCAAATGTGTGTGATAGCACCTTGAAATACTCAATCATTCAAAGACGTTGGAATAAACTATCCTCAGAGGAAACCTCTTCAAAATGACAGGATGCAGTGAAGCAGCAAGTATTCAAGAAACATTTTGGTGATGATGGTACTCTTGACATATATGAGTTGGCATAGGATTATGATCCTTTGATTTTTTTAAACTACATGATAGTTTTACAATCACATTTAAATGGTTGTGACATACCTTTCGTTCTGCTCTTTAATGATCAATAATACAAAGTCATCATATTGACACATTAACAGGAATCCTTCTTTGCATCAATGTAGTATTGTTCCATAAAGAGTCCGTTACAAGTTCTTTTCTACTTATTAAACAATCCAATTGACTGCTTACAAATATAACACTGTTTGCACGGCTCTACATTTTTCCCATGGCTCTCCAACCAATTCACATTGCACGCATGATGAAATCCATGCTTCTTCCCACATGTACCTTGACAAGTATCCAAGAGAGGGCCTCTGCTTCCAAAAAGACATACAGGATACTTGCACCCACTACCACCTTCTTCACTTTGAGAGCACTCTTTGTTGTCATCGTCAACTGCAGCATTGTCAGCATCATTGTTACAGTCATCTGGCGTAAAACCCAACAAGAGAAATGCTGGAATTTTCAATCCACTCTCCTGAGTTTCATTATCAACATAGCCTCCTCCTTCTCTCTTCTCAATTTTTCCACATGCAGCACCAATTCTTCATTTTCCATCTGCAGGCGCAGACGTTTGTTCCTAGCCTGTGCATTGATGAGGTCAAATAAACCTCAGAAAAGTACTGATCACGTATCTTGGATGAAGCCATGGCCATTACTTGATGATTTGCCATCAACTGCATAATCTTATTAACTTTTGACATTCCTTCCTCAATTGTTTTTAATGATGATCTTGCTTCCCTTGTTGGAACGACAGCTCTTGCGACCCCTTCTGTAAACTTGTCAGTGACGAAGTCTGTCGCCTTGGCCTTCTTGGTGCTATCCCTACCAATAGGCCGTTCGCAATCTGCAATGGCAGCACTGGGGAACTTTTGGGATGAATCTAATGGCAATTGATGACTAGTGGTGAAGACACTTTGACAACTCCTGTTAAAACTCATGACTACCTTGTGACTACCCCTCATGATATCACTGAGGATCAATGATCAATGTGACAACATTGATGAGCTCCAGCAAATTACTTTTCCCTGTGATTGAGACCAAGTGACAAGACTTTGACTATATGGCAAAAAGGATAACCAATGACCGTAAGTGACACCCCAGCAAATCTTCTGTGATGACCAATGCAACTACTGTTGACGCCACCTGATGATCTAAGCAACAACCAAAATATGACCCTGACAATTCTGTTGACAAGCGTGACTACCTTGGATGACCCATGTGACAACTTGGTGTCTTGATGACATATGACAACTCCACCTAGCAATATTTATTGCTGAAGTCAAAAGTTGCCTGCCTTGTGGAGTCAAATCTGCTTGTTTTTAGTCCCAATTTTTAAAATCAACATTTGAGAAGTGCCTGAGGAATTCTATCTTATGTGCCCTATGCTCTTGCATGAAAATGGCAGAACAATTTCCACCATGGCAATTGATGACAACGATGGTTGATGACAATGGGCAAGCAAACATTCAATAGGGTAATGATTGCAGCATTGTAATGACCACAACCCCCTATCTAACAGTCAACAAGTAAGATTACTCTTAGCAACCACAAAGACATTGAGTCAGATTGAGATGAACAATTTAATTTATTTTCTACTTTGAATCCACCAAACTGCCAACATTCCAACCTTTTAGTCAAAATTCATTGCCATCTTCCCCTACTGCATTTGCTAAACAACTGCATAACTGACCTAAGCCAGTTGGATGTGAAAGTATTAATGTAGAAATGAAATGGTAGGATGTGTTGGCAATTGATGAATTGAAATTATGAGCTTAAAACCTACTCAAAAATGATAATTCATGATCATCAATTATCATGGGTTTATCATGTAATTTACATGATAATCACGCCTCTGTAGTAGTATTGTGTCTACAGGGGTTGTACAGAGCACCACTGAGCTGGCATTAGCTCCTATGTGGGATTTTACATGATCCTGGTATGCTGCCAGGATCTTCATGTGGTGCGATCAGATCTGTTCAAGTTGAACAGTCAAATCTTTCAGATCTGTTCAAGTTGAGCAATCATTTTTTTTTTGATCGGTCTGGCCGTCATCCGTGGTTTGATTGGTCTGGCTGTTGTCCGTCGTCCGTTGGACAAGTTCCACATGGTGGTGGTCGTGTTATTTTGTGGATCATGATGTTTACATGATCGTGTTAATATTGTAGGTTCGGGGTTCAAACCCTGGACCAAACAGTACGATATTTTTATTTGGTCCTGGGTTAGATTCCCATGCCAGATCGCATGTTTCAGGCCAGTGTGATCGGTGGCCTATGTCAATACCTGAACCTCAAGTCATTCCCTGGAAGGTTATTTCTCAGCAACTTAATGCACTCACTGTGTGGTATTGCATCTCAGAGGCTAAGAATGGAAGAATAGGTGACAGGTGCTGATGGCTTGCCAAAACTTTGTTAGTTGGGAAAGTTCTAAAGGAAGTGGTCCATCACCTGTCAGAAAGGGGGTTTTTCATCTGGAATGCTGAGTGCTTCTCAGTGCTTGCATATTTCTTGTCAAAGAGGTTGTTTGGTTAAAAAATGCAATAATAATCACATTGGAAGGGGGAAGAAGAATGACACAACATAAACTCCATAGTCAATGCAACTCTGTATCAAATAATGTCTACTAACAATCAATGATGATATCATGCCTATGAACAATGAAGAAGGAGGAGCTTATATATTAAGAAAGGATGAGAATGTGAATGCATACACATAAAACAATGGTATTGACACCAACGTACAATCATTCCCACTTGGCAGAAATTTACTTCAATCCTCTGTGTAATTGTGGGTTAATATGACTAACAAATGACTAACTATGTTTTGTTCTTACACAAACTCCCAGCAATAATTCAAGAAAAGGAAAATAGCCCCAGCAAGGTAAAGTATCTACCTAACCTATATGTAGAAAGTGCTCCACACGATCAATTTCTTTTGTCTGAAATAAAACTCGATTCAGCACAAAATTAAAACCTCTTTCTCCCTGGTGATTTGTCCATTGGTTAGATGTTTGTGGTTTATTTCTTATTGAAGTGGGTATTTTTTATTTATGGTCTAGTATGGTCAGCTCCCTGAAAATGGTCAGAGACAAATGCAGGATTTGATTTTCCTGATCACATTTTTCCCAAAACTCTTAGAGTTACTAGGTTAGTCCTGTTTTTTCTTTGTTCATGCATCACAACCAACATGCATGGTATATTGTCCATGCTTCATTTTAGAAATATTCTGCAGCAATGCATACTTTGTGTAGACAACGGACAGATCATAATTTTTAGTTCTAATGTCAAAAAACTAGTTCACTTGGGTAAGCTCAAAGCACCTGGGTGTGTTTGAATGTACAAGTTACGTGAAAATGATATTTTTAGTTGTAGAATGGAGTCTAATTTTTGAGTTATAGGTGGATTAGATCGGTGATTACGTTGACCGAACAGCAGCAAGCACGGGCAAAGCCCGTGCTCCCCGCCCTCCAAAAAAGGGGAGGGGGGCCTTTAACTTTACAGGTACTC
Organism: Cyclotella cryptica; assembly: GCA_013187285.1. NCBI lineage: Eukaryota > Bacillariophyta > Thalassiosirophyceae > Thalassiosirales > Thalassiosiraceae > Cyclotella > Cyclotella cryptica. Next base: position 188,016 of record JABMIG010000026.1, on the reverse strand, counting down.
AGACACTGCCCTCCCCCTACCATGGATATCTAGGACAGTGAATAGGTTCCGGAGATTTGGGGCCCTGCTGTAGGCCACTACAAGTTTATTTATGCCACAGGGGATCCGCTCCGAATTTTGCATCTTGGGGAGTGGTGTGTCACCTGGCAGCTCTGTCACAAACTCATTTCAGTGGTGTTGGATGGTTTTGGCAGGAGGGTCCTCAGGGTGGTGCTGCAGATGGAAGTAGACTTGACCTTCTGCAGCTTGGGCTTTTTTAGCCTTGAGTTGTGAGTGCTCTGCAGCACTCCTTGACTGGAAGGAGGTTGCATGTCTCTCGGCTTGGGCAAACAGGGGCATCAGGGATGCAGCCTTGTGACCGCATTCAAGTAGATGCACAAAAAGCCTTAAAAATTTTTTCGGCATCCTGCTGAGACAAGCACAGACATCGGATGCGGAGGGCGGAGGACTTGTCCAAGGATGAGTCCCGTGAGTACACCCTTCGGGTCAAGGAGTGAGGAGGAATGTAAAGGTAGAGGTTTTGTGCCTTCTCATACAAGGTAGTGACCAGTTTGGTGCCAGCGACTGTGATGGTGAGGTCCATGAAGTTCATGGAGAGCCTGGTTTCTCACATATCCACTCCAGGCTGTGCCATTGTTGCATTCTGTCGTAAATTGCTTCCAGAGTTCATCATCCCGTTGGGGTAGTGGGTCACTCAGCTAAATGCTGAAAACATTGTCAATAAACCATTTATAGAAAAACAGGTTCCGCTGTGACAAGCGGGGGACAAAGGACCGCTCGTGTAGTGCGTAGAAAATTGTCGCCCAGGGGGGCGTGGGGGAGATGCCTATGCCAGTGCCTGAGATCTGCCTCCAGTATGTGTCACCAAATTTCAAGATGTTGTTGAGAAAGACAATATGGAGTGCGCTTGTCAGGGAGTCGGACTGGTAACGGTGAAAGGGGACCGGTTCTTGCTCTCCCAGATATTGCGAGATGGCTTCCAGGGCTGGGATGGTTTTGATGTTGGTGTACATCGAGGTGGCATCACTCGCAAATAAGATTGCATTGGAGGGAAGGTGCAAGTCATTCAACAAGACCTTGAGATCAAATGAGTCATGGAAAAAGGAGTCTTGTGCGTGAGCGACTGGGAGCAGTTGTTCTGTAACTCATTTGCCAAGCCCATGGGGGATGCTGCTAACATCAGAGCAGACAGGTCTTGTGGGCCACCTTCCATTCTTCATGCCTTTGTGGATTTTGTAAAGGACATAAAACTGTCCGAATGGACTGGAAGAGTTGATTTCCATGTGCTGTTTGATGTACAGCCGGGCGGGTTTGTCTAGGTGAGAGCGGTAAAGAGAGAGCCATTCCTCAATGGAACTGTGCAGAGATTCGACCTGGGTGCAAGCTTTCTGCTCAGAGAGTCATTGATAAATATCCATGTTTGTGAGGTGCTCAAGGCAGTCCGATACGTATTGGTCATCGGTGACAGCACAGGGGCCGAGCCCTTTGTCTGTGTCTGGGAACAGCAGAGTGGGGTGTGATGAGAGGGAAGTCAGGAGGCGCTCTTGGACTGGGAGGAGGTTTGAAGTGGCTTGACGTTGTCGAAACAGTCTGCGTAGCCTGATAAAGAACTTGCTCAGGCATTGGTCCACCCAATAAGGTATTGTGGACAGAGGGGGTGTCCACTTGGACTTGACGAAGATTTTGGATGGGGTTCGTTCGGAGAGGATGCCATCCATGCCGGCAAAAAACACGCGGAGATAGAAGTCCCATTCGAAGCGACTAACGAAGAACGGTATGTCTCCCGTGGTTTCTTTGGGGGGTGCAGACAAACTTGGCACCAAGTTCCAAGAGTGATTCGGCACTTTGAGGGGCTGTTTTACCAGGGGTTAGGTCATGGAAAGCAAGGTTGGTCAGGAGTTGTAAGGGGTGTATGCCGTCAGGCAATGAAAGCAGGAGACGAACTGTGTTGCGGAAGGGAGAGACCCCAAGGTCCGGTCGAAGGCCGTGGGTAGTCCCAACCTCACGTTGGATCCGGGAAGGCTGTGGTTGGTTTTCACCGGGTCCTTTTCAATCTCTGCTGCGCATTGTTGGGCTGTGGAGTGTGTGCCCTCCCCCAACCGTCGTTGTACAAAAAGGGTTTGGTTGCGGCGGTGGAGTTTTGCCTGGAGGTGTTGCGGCTGTAATAATTATTTGAAGAGCGTGGAGTGGGGGTCTGCCCCAAAGGTTGCGTGGGCTCTGGGAGTAGGGGTGGAGGGTTTGGGGGGTGAAAGAGGGGGGTTGGGCCCACCCCTGATTCTGATGGTTTGGTTGTCGGGGAAAGTGAGTGGGGTTGTTGTGCCCCTTCCTGTGTGCCCCCTGTTTATGTGATGAGTTGGCTTGGCTGCATCCAGTGGCTCCAGGGTTGTGATGTGGGTTTTGAGGTTGCCCTTGTCCAGTTGATTTCTTTGGCATGGTGCCACCGGATGTGGCCCCTTTTGCATTTTTTGCCAAGACAGAAAAACGGGTGAGTTTTGATTCTATGCAGGTGCACTTTGATTGCTCGTACCCCAGCCAGTCTTCGATGGACTGGAGTTGTTTCTCGGTTTCTTTGGTTTCTTGCGGACTGTGCTGGAAATGCAGGTTGCCAGTGTTCAAGGGGCAGGATCCGTCTCTCCTACCAGGATGGTGGCGGCGGCATCAGCTGAGTCTTCGAGGCATTGTTGGGCAGCTAAAAGGTGGATTTTTGCCGCTTTTTGGTTGTATCCATGGTGTTGGATGCACACGGCCATCAGCTACACAAAACAGCATTGGATCACATTGAGGAGTTTGGAAGAGATACCGTTGTGTCGACGGGAGGGAAGAGACCGAGGGTTATGGCCGGTGTGGGGTTTGGCACTGGGGTTTGGCGAGCTTGTTTTTGACATTGCGGCCGGACTGTGGAAAATAGACTGGGGGCCATTATCCGGGGCAGGAGATGGGATGTTATGAGTCCTTATAGACTTCCAGGACGCTCAAATGCTCGAGTTCCTCAGGGGTGAGGTCCTTATCGAATTCGTCCGGAGTTCATTTGCTGTAGGGGTTGTTGATAATTCGGAGTTCAGCATTCGTGCTGTTGGCAGGCCCCTGGAGTACGGTTGGTGTGGCAAGCACCTGTGGGGAGGGTAGAGGGACGACCGGGGTTGGGGCCTCAATGGTCTGTGAGGAGGCGTTTGTGGTGGCTAACAAGGTGTTTGTGTCCTGTGATTGTTACTCCAGATTGGCTGGACGGGATCGTCCAATAGGTGTTGGGGGAGGAGGGAGACTGTTGGGGGCATGCGTGGTTGTTATAAGTGCAATGGGGGGTGGAGGAGGCACAAGATCTGCCACGTAGACAAACCCCATGGGTCCGATACACATTGTAATTTCTCAGGGGTTGTTGGTGGGGGGGGAGTTCTCCTGGTCTTGGGTTTGGGTAATTTGTTGGCGTGCTGCAAGAGCTGCTCCAAGAGCAGAGGAGGATCAGAGGCTTTCAGGCGAGTAGAGTGGGGGGAGGAGGCGGACCCTCTCCCCCGGCCCCTTGAACTAAGGGGCGTGGAGTGGGAGTGGTAGGCCATAGCACAGGTGTTGGGCATCTGTGTTGTGAGTGAGGGACTCAGGGATGTGGTCGTGGAGTTTGTTGAGGATTGTTGACCCTACTAGGCAGGGTTAGATTGTGGGTGACTTCTTGTGGAATCATTTCTCTCTTGCGCAACAGTCTGGGGGTAGCGGCGGCGAAGCACTGCATCCACACTCTCAGGTGGGCGGCCACATTGGTTTACCTTCCTATAGATCTTGAGGAACTGATTGCCTGCGCTTACCCTGCTCTCCATTTTTTTATTCTATTCTGTTTTGTTTTATATCCTATGTATCCTTGTAAAACAGGATACAACCCCAACGACGTCTCACTTCCGCCCAAACCTTGGGAATCTTATGGGAGATTCCTCCCTAGTAAAAAATCTTGCACTACAAATCCAAACCCGCCCAACATGCCCATCTCTCCTGTTCTTTGGAACACTGGAGACGGGCTCTTTCTAGTTCTTTGGAATTTTTTGTGCAGATGGCCAGTTTCAAAGGTGACATCCTGGTTGTGTGGGATCAATCGTGACACCACATGTCACCCACAGAGGGAACTGCAGCTTTTGTTCCACCGCTCTGTGTTTTCGTGTTGAAAAATAATATACATGTGATCATAAACCACAGATGAGCCAAGAATAAGGTGAAACAGGAAAAATAATAATATACATGTGAACATAAACAACAGATGAGCCAAGAATAATGCGGAACAGTGTTGCTGCCTGATTTATCATCTGATTCATTTTCAATAGAATTTAATTGTATGCAAGAATACATTACTGAAGATGTTGTATTGCTTTTAGTACTGCTTACTTAGTGTGTGACCTTGTCATTGGAGGTGGTGGTTTTGTCATTTGAGTTTGTGCAATTCTTATTGTGATAGTTTTCTGGGCAGTCTCTCCATTTATGGGTTCCATTGCTTTCCTGCATGTTGCTGACTCTTTCTTCTTGATTTCTTTGTTGTTCAAATTGAGAATCTTGGCTTGGTTTGCAAGGGACTTTTCATTTCCTGGCTTTTGAGATTGGTCATTTTGCTTTCTTTTGCTTTTGATTCCCTCTTCATTTTTGAGGAAATCTGTGATCTCTCCACAGAGTTTGATGATTTCTTCTTTGTCACATAAGTTGTGACCATGTTCTTTGAGATATTTTATTCTGGCAGAAGGTTTGAGGTTGGGAGGAATGATTTTCCTTTTCATTTTGCAAATTGAGAAATTGTCATTCTCTTTGCTTAACAAGTCAAACTCTTAATTGATATGAACAGTCGTTTGGCTGTTGTGTCAATCAAATCAAAGTTTGCGGTTTGACATCTAATTTTTCTATTGATCTATTGCTCATTTGCCATGGTGCTTCACATTCACTCTTTAGATAAGCTGTTTGACTTTGTTTCTTAATGCATCCAAAGCACAGGAGCCATGATTTTGGGTTCCTTTGACAATGTTGGACCAATATTTTTGCATTGTACTTCCAATGCTCATCCTCCAATTTGGCAGAGTTGCTTCCATTTTCCCTCTCTGAATAATGTGCATCAATTTCCATGTTGGAGTAATTGCATCTTTGGATCCATAAGCAGTTCTTTTGGGTTACCATAGCTGGACATGTAAATCATTTCTTCCACTACATTTCCCTCACAGGCTTCAAATGTCACTTTCACTTGATGCTCATTTTTGGCAAGTTTGCTTTTTTAGGAATACCTTCATTTTAGGATTGGAATACAAAGTTGCTTCTGTTGATTTTGGGATTGGGTGCTGTTTACATTTTTTGCTTTCCATTTAGTTGACTCTTGTCAAGAGACCCTAGTTATTTTGATCAAAAAAATTATTGATTGTGCAAATTTATTGCACATGTTTGGTGGACTGAAATTTGTTTGAAGATTAATCTAGAGTTTATGAGGATGTTTGATCTGCATATATTTTGCTTCCAAACCAATTGTATGCTTCCTCTTTTGTCGTTCCATCTTTTGACAAGGTCCTTTCTGCCAAAACAATCTTTAAGTTTCCCCTAGTTACCTCCAGCAATGCAACACCATGTTCTTCTTCTATCGACTGTCCATTACTCTTTGACATGACAGCATGATCTAAAGCAGAAAAGATGACATTCCTGCATCACTTACATCACCTTTACTTCCATGCTGAAAAAAGGTAAAACCTTTCTTGCCAACAAGTCTTAGTCAATCCTGTTTGTCATCCGATTTAAGAAGAACAGAGATGCATTCATAGACTTGAATGCTTTGGATGCATCTTCATCATTAAGTTAAGTATATCCTTTTACATACTCGTGTCTTGTTCATTGTCTCATAAGCTTAAAAAGATGACCAACAAGGATACAAAGCAAAGATTGTTTTTGTTGAGAATTTTAACTGTCCAAGAAATTCCCAATTGAATTGTACCTTTGGTCTTGAAGAGATAACTTCTAATTCATTTAAATGCACTTGCAAGTTTGCAGACTCCTCACTGAAAATTTCTTCCTCTCTTGCATTATGACTTTTGCAAAGGATTCAGGAAGAGTTTGTAGAAAACATGAAAGCATTCAGTGCTTGCCTTAATGCATGTATAATGATGTTTGCCTTCAAATCCATTACACTGCAGTCCTACAAAAAGGACACCTTCCCTGTATAGATACAATTCTGTTTTAGATCAACTTTTTGGCACAGATCTCTCTTGAAATGTATCACTACAGTAGCATCTTCAGGACTTAAGCTACCATGAGCAAATTTGACCAGGTCCAGATTTCCCAATGGTTGATCAAAGTACTTCAAGCAACACTGACAGATGTGGCTTTCTAACCTTTCGGTTATTTTGCATACCTTGCAGCAAAATGATTTGGCGTCAACAACAAGACAAAGAAAAAGGATCTTTGTTGCAAGATGAATGTTGCTAGCAACTATCACAACATCTTGCAATGATGATGAAGATCGTTCAAATGAAGAAAAGGATTTGAATCGGAGACTAAAATGATTAAGTAGCTTTGGCAGACATTTAGTAGAGTGATCGGAGCTACTGCTGGGTGCAGTGGTTTGATGAATCTGATTGAGCACTGTTTGAGGTGCCTGTGAGCTTCAGTGTTACGTGAGTTGCTCCTGCCTGACTCGGGTGTGTTAGGGTTGCATGAGCCAGAGTGTTTAAGTGTCTCTTGATTTTGATCCTGTGTCCTCTGGTGTGCTTTGGTGCACTCAGGTGCGTCAAGTCTGGAAGGTGAGTTTTAGTGGACCCAGGTGTGTTGGAGGTGCTTTGGTGCACTCGTGTGCACTTTTTTACTCTAGTTCATGGCACCCTAGTCCTCGGTCGCGCTTGGGTTCAGTTGCTCATGACTCATGTTCACTTGGGGTGTCCTCGGCCAGCGAGACAGAATATTTATTCTCCCTTCTGAGAAATAAAATGCCTGCTTGGCTTCGCTTGGATCCATTTTTTTTGTAAAAAAGATAGGTTTTCCAGGAAGTGCTGCTCAATCATTATTTAGTTTTTTACTATTTAACAATTCCAGTTGTAGAACGACCTATCTGGGGGAAAAATAGGTATCAGGGGTACAATGAACTTTGAAATTTCTATTCATATATCCAGTATCCACTCACTTCTCATATGAAACATAAGCTGAATGTACAATACTCACACTCAAGCAAGAAATAAAACATGAGCTGAATGTACAATACTCGCACTCGAGCATAATAATAGGACTATTATACGTGTTAGTAGCCATTTGTAGACCCCCCCCTGTCTATAGACCCCACCTCACAGTCTATAGACTCCAAGAAATTTGGCAAAAAAACTTTCGTAGACCCCCCCCTGTCTATAGACTGATAGACTATTGCCCGAGAGTCTATAGACCCCCCCCTTAACAGTCTATAGCCTTATCAAAAAAGGGAGGTGCGGGTCTATAGACTAAAGCAACTAGTCTATAGACCCCCACTTCCCTTTTCGAGGGGTCTATAGACTATTCGTGACTGACACTTTTGAATAGAGGAAGGGTCTATAGACTTTGTTCTCACTAGTCTATAGACTATGTTCGCGAGGGCCATAGTCTATAGACCTAACAAAAATAGGTGCTAGTCTATAGACCCTTTGTATTTTTTATTGCATTTGTCTATAGACTCTACATTACAAATTGTTGACTAGTCTATAGACTTCTTGTAATAGTCTATAGACTCTTCGATCAAAAAAATGCATGTCTATAGACTATATCGTATAATTTTAGACAGCAAGTCTATAGACTCTGGGTGACTACCATAATTGTTCTAAGTGTCTAAATGTCCAGATATCCAGACCCAAACTCCGAATTTAGAACCGATTTGGGACAGTTTTTTTAAAAATGGCTACCATAATTCATTTCAGACCAAATCAATCCAAATTTTGATTTTCACGATACTTACATATGAAATACTGTAAATTCTCAAGAATGAAATATATCGACATAATCGACATTGATAGCTCAGCACTATGGTACTGTACAATACAACCCTCCACCATGGCCTCCGGCATTCGTCCCACTTTCCATAGGTTACCTCGACGTCACCGGAGATATCAACCAGCAGGCCATGTTGACACTTTTATGTTCCTTCTGCAACCACCGAATATCTCCTTGGGATTCTTGCCCTTGTTCTCGTGTATTCAAACAGCATCGGTGATTCATTACTCATTGTTTTTAAAAACTTCATGAGGAATAACCTGTTCATGTGCTTGCCCCTGCGTCCACGTGGATTTTTTGGGGTCTAAATGTCTATTTTTCCAAAATAGACAAAGGGGGGGGGGGGTGTCCAGACACCCCCCCCCTGTTTCCAGTTAAGGAATGGATTTAGACAAAAAAGGGAGTAGGGCAGGCGGTTTGGAACAGATTTAGCTGTTCCAAATATTTGTATATCTGGACATTTAGACACTTAGGACAATTACGGAAGTCACCCTCTATCAAGACATCCCGGACACTACCATCCAAATAATAAATTACCAGCAGCCGCTGCAAGATTTTTTGTAGCTTGCTAAACAGAATACAATTTATAGAAACAAGGAAGTCATAGGTTTAAACATAAAGTGGCTTGTATATGATTAGTTGTAAATGGGCGCGTGCGCCTTGCACGCAAATGAGCTCGTTTTTTAAATAAGATATAATTTTAAAGGTAAACATAGATCAACACGATGACTACCCATGTACGTCGACCCAAAATATTAATAATTTACAGGTAAGTTTGTATTATATTACAGTGCGATTACCTGTTTTGTCAACAAGTGTAAACACTGTCTCACTGAAGGAGGAGAAGAAGGAGAAGGAGGAGAAGGAGAAGGAGAAGGAGAAGGAGAAAAGTGGCTCAGTTTCCAATACAACTAAGATTTTGAAAAAATCTTGACAACTAAGTTTGTGATGCTACCACAGAAACCATGAAAAATGTATCACCCTTGATGTTTTCTCCTTCAAGTTCCTTCTTGTTGTTTCCCTTCATGTTACCAAGGAAACATTCTTCAAAACTTAATTTAAATTCAATCCTCCTCAAAAAATATTACATTGCAGACGTTTCAGAAATCCTTAAAAATTATCCTTCATTAAACAATCTTTAAAAAATATTGTTCGCTTAGTAACTAGAAGCGTTAAAAAATAATGAAATCATGAAATTGTAGATAAAAGTCCTGCTCAAGAAATATTATCTACCTCTACAATCGTTAAAAAATATCATTTGCTTAATAACTAGAAGCGTTAGAAAATATTGAAATAATGAAATCGTAAATGAAAGTCCTGCTCAAAAACATAATCTACCTCTACAATTGTTAAAAAATATCGTTCTCTTAGTAACTAGCAGAAGCGTTAAAAATATAGAAATCATGGTTAAAAATATTAAAATCGTTGGTTGTATTCCCGTTCAAAAAGTATTATGTACATCTTTAATCATTAAAAAATATTGAAATCCTTGATAGACATTTCAAAATACATTTGTACATTCATACCTGCTCAAAATCATTAAAAAATATTGAAATCCTTAATAGACGTTTCAAAATAAATTCATTGTCTCCATTTAAGTTTACAGACTTACATTCATACCTGCACAAAATCATTAAAAAATATTGAAATCTTTAATAGACGTTTCAAAATAAATTCATCGTCTCCATTTAAGTTCACAGACAAAATCAATTCAACGTCTCTATTTAACCCTCTAACAGCAACTTGTGCAGGATTCGACACAAGTTAATTAACTTGTGCAGGATCCTGCACAAGTTAACTAAAATGACCTCGTTTTATCATGTTCTCGTCAGTTTCGCGACATTCTGATGTGTCAGCTGAATTCCTCGCAAAAAATGGCCTTAGAGACCACCATAACAACTACAATTACTGTATCATCCATCTAGCGCAGCCATCTTGTCATCTCTAGCACAGCCATCATATCTTTTATCGAGAACGTATTTACCATCAGACGGCCATCGGACGAGGACCAATAACCTTTCTCGACTCCTATGTATGTTCAGCACCTTTTTACCGCCTAACATTCCCTCCGTTTCTCAAGCGTTTTTGGCAGTCTCGGGATAGTTCACCTGTTCGTGCTAACAAACATCCCATCGCCTTCCAAATCACAAGGGTGGAATCCCGCTACTGAAAAAAATGTGTCATCATTGCGTGCTTTAACGCCTTAAATACCTTAACTTGTGCAAGATCCTGCACAAGTTGTAAAAACAACGTGTGCAGGATCTTGCACAAGTTAAGGTACTTTAAGGGGAAACTCCGTTGGAGGGTCAAGTTTACAGACACAGGTAGAGTTCCCTTTTAGTTTGTGAAATCATTCTTGTTAGAGACTCTTTTGTGACACTATAACATTCCCTTCAACGGTAAAGTTCCCTTTTAGTTTGGGAAATAATTGTTGTGAGAAACTCTTTTGTGACACTATAGCATTCCCTCCAAGTTCACAGAACCATTCTTGTAAAAAATGTTATGTTATATAAGGTTGTTCTTTAAGCTATTCACAAATATATAATTTTAAAGGTAAACAGAGGTTAAAATATTATGACTACCCATGTGCGTCGCCCCAAAAACTAATTATTTACAGTTAAGTTATCATCAACTTATTGGTAAGTACCTGTTTTGCTTTTGTGACACTATAGCATTCCCTTCAAGTTCACAGAACAATTCTTGTAAAAAATGTTATTTTATATAACCGTGTTCTTTAAGCTATCACAAAAATATAATTTTAAAGGTAAAGAGAGGTTAAAATACCATGACTACCCATGTATGTCAACCCGAAAAATTAATTATTTACAGTTAAGTTATCATCAACTTATTGGTAAGTACCTGTTTTGGCAAAAGTGAAAAAACTGTCTCACTAAAGGAGGAGGAGAAGGAGAAGGAGAAAAGTGGCTCAGTTTCCAATACAACAAAGATTTTGAAAAATCTTGATTTGGAATCGTGACTCCTGCGATGATTGTCAGAAGGGCAGTTCAATATTTTCCTCCAAATCATTTTGAGAGGGGGGGGTCTAAAGACGGTGAGGAGGGGTCTATAAACGGGGGGGTCTACAAACGGCTACTAATATCATGTAAAATATATATGATGCCAAACAAGTTCAGGAAGACGGCCCTGACGTCATAGGTTTCAAAGCTCTCCCAAAGTCGGAGTCCATCCCCTCTTTCGAAATTGGCAACAAGATGTTCACAGTAGGACATTAATTACGAAAATAGCTATTGATTGAGCGAGAGTTCTCGAATTCAAATCTTTCAATACCTACATCAACGCGCGCCATCATAAGAGAGCGGCACCTCTATCCTCGTCCTCATATACCGATACAACGAGACGAAGAGCACAGCGGGAAGTGCTATGGTATTGTATGGTATGGTATTGTGATGCAACATTGTGCTATGGTACCATACCACACCATTTGAGAAACGTGAGGGTTAGAGAACACCCAAACGATCTAACCTCGCTCCCAGAGAGCTGTGCATGTTGAGAGTATCAACTCTTTTGACTCCCGGATGGTTGTGAACGCTTTGTATGAGGGAGCGGAACGTCTCTTCTCAGAGAACGTATTCAGTCAAGCCAATGTCCCGATGCAGGGCCAAATGAAAAAGAAAAGGAAGTCTCTCCTGAAGTGGCGCAACGAGAGATTAGACGGGAGCTGCAAGTCTGTTCTCGGAGTAGTGAATCGAACCTATCCCCCAGCTCAAGGCCAAACGGAGAAGAATGTGGAGACTCTCTCGAGATGGCGAAACAAAACATGGCATAGGGGTGAGAAATCACGCCCGAACGCCAACACTAATAAAGACAGGGAAGGTCATGTAGAACTCACCTTCAAGAAAACCGAAATGAGCTCAACAACATCACCCTGCACATCGGTGACATCAAACGAAGCTAACAATGACTCAAACAGTGTTTCTCCCGAAAAGGATCCAGATGATGATTATTCTGTCTTCATTGTTCACAACTATGTCGACGGCGACATAACTTACAATTCAAAAGAAGTTGAAGCTTCTCTCTGCAGTTTCACTACGTCGGGTGGACGTACCCTTGACGAAAACGCTAGACAGAATTCACCTCTTCTTCAAACTGCCACTAGTCATGTTCCAACCGAAGTGCGATCCTACATATCTATGGACAGGAACAAGGAAAACGTGAATAACTCCTTGATAGACGATGACATATCCGCCATCTCTATTGACAAGATATTTTCATCCCGACACAGCGAAGTTGACGACTTCCTCGAAGATGATGTGGCTTCGGCGGCGACTCAAGAAGTTGGCACTGGATGTGTCATTGCAAAGCAAAGAATGATTGAAAACATTATTTCAGTTAAATGCGCTCACCATGCTACCCGAGGCTGTGACATGAAATTGCGGGATGATGATAGTACATACGTAACACTGGACGCAGATGAATGGGAAAGGGAGTTTGGGCATCATGGCTGTTGCTTTGCACAACAAATGCATGGCATCGTTATGGAATCAGGGGACGCTGTTTACGATGCAGTTGGTGAGCCGGAGGATTATCCTTTTGGAGAACATTTGGTGTCTGCGGTTATGCAATGCGCAAGGAAGGCCAGAGAATGAGCTAGGAGGTGCATAATACGTCTTGATTTCTGCTGTTCCTTACTATTTATTTCGTATGGGTGTGTGGGTGACATCAATCACGCGTCTAATAGTTATAGTCATTTATTACTTATTCGAATGACCAAATCAGTTTACTCGTGGCTAGTTCTTTGTTTCTTTTTCTTCGGCTTCAACTGATCTTTCGGCCTCACGAACTCCGCAGCAATATCACAATCCTGCACTTTTGCAGTAGCCACGCGCTCTCCTCTTGGAGCACTTCTCAAGTCGACCACATCAAAATAGTATCTTTCCCCACGATAGTCAAACGGAATTGTACTCCCCAAAGTCAAGGCACTGTAATGCTTCAGTTCAGTCTCAAGAACGGCTTGATGATTCCCAATGTTCACGAAGGCGCTGGTATGAGGACGCAACCTCACCGCTGAACCAGGAGGAGTTGTTGTTATGAGTTTTATATCAACCACATCCCGAGGTCGCAATCCGAGAGCTTTCATCATCCATGGAGGTAAGAAGGCGTAGTTGTCTGGAGAACGGAAATCAAGGGCCCCTCCTACTGCGCGGGTAAGGGAGGAAGAGGAGGAATGGTGGTATTCGTCAGGGGGGAGTTCGACGCGGGGCGAAGTTACACCTTCTACTCGTGACACTTCGAATAGCCAAGGAACCTGTGAAAAGAAATCGAAAATGAACGAGGCACGAATGCCTAAATTGTGAGAAAAGTTCATTGGCGTTTTGGAAGACTTCCAGTTTCGTAACAAAAGCGAACGGAGAGGCCATCGTGTATCAATGGCTCCCAAGCCGACGATGGTGGCGAGTCTTGTCCTCAATCACAGTGACTTCTAAGTACTCAGAGACAAGGTGATGTAATTCTTCTTCTTTCCTACGATGCGCTCCACGCAGATACGTGTCATCATCCTTCTCCGACGCATTCAATCAACGCAACTCATATTACGACGAACAAGGTCCGCGTAACACATGATGAAAACGAAACTAACCTCGGCCTTAGTTCTCGTAATGGCCTCCCAAAAACACCTCGGTAAACTCATCTTATCTCCGGTGTCAATATGCCCATGACTAAAAACTCCCACGGGAGGGTCAAACCGTTCATCCAGCGGCATGACAATCACTCGTCGATAACACACGCTTTCTAAGGGAGAAGAGGTGGCGACATACTCGGCATTATGATCTTCCACGGATTGCTCTTGGAGTGCGAGTGATTGGGCAGTGGACCATTTGTTAGCGAGGAGAGAAAAGAGATCGGTCGAGGCGGAGAGGTGTTTTGTGCGGCGGGATGTAGGATGGTAGTGGTAAGGATTGTTAGTGGTGAGTGGCACGTGTGTCGAACATAATGAAGTTCGAAGGGTCGCTATTAGTAGAATGAGGGCGGTTTGTAGGGCGGGTAGTTGGCGGAACATCGCGTTGGCTTCGGGTGCGGTTGATGCTTTGCAGTAAGTCGACTTGTTTCATCAGTGCAAAAGAGCCATCCTTTTTGTCGTCGTGACGGTTTGAGGAGAGGTGTTGCCAGGGTGTTGCCATAGCTTTGTACGGTAATATGTTGCCATAGGTTGCCATGCGTCCAACAAACACACACTATTACGTAACGGAATGGTACCTACCTACCGGTACCTGTGGGGTACAACTGAAACAATCCCCGAGATTTGCTCAAAATGGATAGACGTAAAAGTTAATGTATGGTACATAAAAGCAGCATGAAACCAGATAGAACCAACATATCCCTGACATAGGCCAAGAATCAGCCTTTTTCGTACCCCTGGGTACAAAACCTAAATGGAGCATGAATCAGCCTTTTTGTACCCCTGGGTACAAAACCTAAATGGAGCATTCTCAGGACCCCAAGTAGGAGAGTCCACCTCCGGACGGCATGGACTCCCCAACATGGAAGTTCAGAACCCCAAACAAGAGAACACCCTTGTGGAAGATCTGAACATATTTCAGAAGGGTATGAACATACCATATTGTGTAGAAGTCTACACAATGATCGTTTGCATTGTTTGGACTGGAGTGCAGTTCCACTGCCTTTCCATCCTCACAATTGTATCAAATATAGCTCATAAAAAAATCAAATCTTTGACACCTGTCGAGACTACCTGTAATTTTCGCGTGATATTTTTTACGACGATTTTCGACTCATGTCACTATCTATAGATAACCGTGGTGCGACCTTCGCGCACCGAAGCCATCGACATCCAACCCTTCCGACACGAGGTACGCTAACAAATTTTTTATCGCGAGCGGCAATTTTTAACTTTTCGCACCAGCGATACCATTTTTTTGCACGATCGACGATCTATCCAAAATCGGCTACGCGATCGACAAATTCCTACGGTTTCGCGATCTACGAGCTCTCCAAAAATTCTCCCGCGATCAGCGAGTTAAGCGATAAACTTCGAGCGATAAACTTCTGCGATCGGGGATTCCTACGAGTCGGATTAATTTCGTGATCGAGAATTCTCGCGAAATAGTTGGAAGCAAGACTTTCAAGAAATAAAAGCCGACGAAGAAAAATTTAAAAATAAAAAAATAAAAAAATTCTTTTTCGAGCTAACCTCAACAGGGCACCCAAGACCTTCTTCAAGGCCTTGTTTTATAATACGCCCCTTGGCGAGGCAATTAAGAGGATGTCGACCAGCAAGTCAAGCCCAGAAGGACTCAAGCCACAGGAGTGTGAACGGAGTTCAGGGAGGTCCAAGCCACCCATTTCCTACATTCCCACTGCCATGGACACCCGAAGGTAATCAACAAAATCAAGGTCTCCAACAAAATGACCTTGTCTGTCACCGTCTTCGACGAGGGAAGTCCTGAACAGTTCCTCAACCATGTCCAGACCTCGATGGAAATAATTTCCCAGAGAGGCTTAGACACGGACTACGGGAAGCCTGTAAGGCAGATGCAAAGGCTGAGGCAAAACTGACTGCGGCCACTGCGGCCAAAGCCAAGTTCAAAGGGACGGATGAAAATTCCCCGTCCTCCAGTCGTGGAACAAAGCAACTGCTGCTAAAATCCACACCAGTGAGGCCATAGTGTCCGCTGGCCAAGCGATCTTCCTGCAGTACTCCACTCAATTGTCGGAGACTGCCCGTCGTCCTTGGACCACCATCGTCGGGGAGCAAATCAACTGCGAACCCTGGACAGATGTGTATGGGACCGAGCATCCCACAAAACGCCCGGCATCTTGGACCTCCTTTCAGGAATGTGTCCAGTTGCATCTGCAGACCGTCTTTAGGACTGATGCAGCGGAGCAGGAACGCTTCTACATCAGCAATGGGCTGAAGAAACCAAACAGGGTACCCATCAGGGACTTTGTGCAGAGGATCCAACGCCTTAACGGGTATGTGGAACTCTTGCCGTGCCTGTTTTACTCTTCAAAGGCTGCAAAGTCTACGAAAGTATGCGGGCCATTTGATGATGCCGACTTGGCAAGCCACATCCTCAGGATGGTTCCTAGGAACTGGCAGGACCAATATGAGCTCAGTGGAGCTTTGGTACCACAGAGTGTCAGGGAACTTCTCGAAGTCCTTGAACGCATCGAGAAGGCCTACCCCACCGAGAAGGTTGGAGAAGGACCCAAGACTGTAGCCAAGTCTAACGACTCATCTAGGAAGAAGATGGTCTCTTTTAGTGACCGGATTCCAAAGAAACGTCGCACAGAGAAGTACTGTTCTCTCTGCAAGAAACATGGGGCGCACATACCACCCACAACACTCCGGATTGCCGGAAGTATGACTCAATGGGACCCCAAGTCAAGCTTCAAGGGGAGAAAACCAAATGGAAACTCTCGTGGACTAGAGAGACCTGCTCGAGGAGGAAGTAGCTATGCGCAGCTATCCGCTAAAATCGACAAACTTACCAAGTCCAACAAGAAAATGAAACGCGCTATTGGAAAAAGAAGCGTAAGCATCACGACATGAGTGACAGTGATGATTCAGACTCATCTTGAGATGATGGGTTGGGGAGTACTAAGAAATTGTGTAGTAAAATCGATTGTAATGAAATGATGAACACTTATCTTAGTCCGATTAAAACTTCCCCACGTGCCAACATAACATTTTCTGGTTCAAACAATACATGTTCGAATCTGGCAGAAGAACTAGGAAATCTTCCAGCCAACCTTACACAGAGTGAAACAATAACAGAATTGTCGGACCCGAACTGTCGGGTGACCTTTTCAATAGTGTGAACCCCTTTGACAGGTAAAGAAGGGCAGGTCACTACTGTAGTAGCACAAGCACGCTATAAAGCGACTGAAAATCCAGCCCGTAAGAATATCGAACACTCTACAGGGCGTCGTACCAGTAACACAGTCATCAGGATCCTACTAGACAGTGGATCTGATGGTGATCTCCTGTTCCATGCAAAGGGAACGGAGAAACGCTTTCCCTACTTGGCTAGGCAGGTGCCAAAGTCTTGGCGCACGTCAAATGGGAGCTTCCTAACCAAAGGAAGGAGCAAAGTCAACTTAAAGTTCTTTGAGTATTCAAACAGTAAGGAGTACACAGTGACTCCTGACGTAGTAGAGTATGATAAGAAAAAGATGGCAAAGCCAGCGTTCGACCTCATTCTTGGATGTCAAACCATGAAAGAGCTCGAATTGTTCTAGATTTTCGAACAAAAGAAATTACCATTGATCACATCATTTTGCCAATGAGAGACATCAATAGTCTGACCTCATCAAACTTGGATAAAGCCTGGGCTGTTAACAACAGCATGGCAAATGAACCGCAAAGTACGCAGGAAGCGACACAGCGGGTAGTTAAAATCCTAGATGCAAATTATAAAAGGCAGACCTCCAATCAATTGTTAGCACCAATTGTACTCACCTAAGTCTCCAAGACCAAAACTCGTTGCTGGAGTTACTCACAGAATTTGAGGAACTTTTGACGGAACACTAGGTGATTGGAACACAGAGCCTGTGTCCTTCGAACTTAAGGAGGGCGCAAAGCCATATCATGGCAAGGCATACCCAGTACCAAAATCTCGCAAAGAAACAACTATCAAAGAACTGAATAGATTATGCGAACTGGGAGTGGTAGAGTTTCAGCCCGAATCGGAATGGGCGTCACCATCATTTATCACTGGAAAACAAGACGGAACTGTACGCTTTCTCACTGATTTTAGAGAAGTAAATAAACGACTAGTTCGAAAGCCGTTTCCATTACCCAAAATCAGTACAGTCCTGCAAGAGCTAGAAGGATTTACCTATGCTACAACCCTAGATTTAAACATGGGTTATTATACCATTAGACTGGATCCCGATTCATCCAAAATATGTACCCTCATTTTCCCATGGGGCAAGTATTCTTACCTCCGATTGCCAATGGGCATTGCAGGTTCACCAGACATCTTTCAAGCAAAAATGTCAACACTAATGGGAGCCTTAGAGTTCGTACGAGCTTACCTTGATGATTTGTTATGCATCACAAAGGCAAACCTGGAAGACCACCTTGACAAATTGAAAATGGTGCTTACCAGGCTACGCGAGGCGGGCTTGCGAATCAACGCCCGAAAGTCGTCATTCTGCACCTTTGAAACAGAATATCTAGGTTATACCCTCACACGAACAGGGATTAAACCACAACAGAAAAAGGTACAGGCGATTCTCGCGATTTCATTGCCGAAAAATGTCAAAGACCTCCGTAAGTTCCTGGGCATGGTCCAGTATTATAGAGATCTTTGGGCAAGACGCAGCGAAGTGCTTGCCCCACTCACCTCACTGGTAGGAGAGTGTGGTCACACCAAGGTCACCAGAGCCAATAAGACGAAGAAACGTCCATGGTACTGGGACACGGTGCATCAAAAGCATTTGATGACGTTAAGACTTCAATTGCCAAGGATGTAGTCTTAGCCTATCCCGATTATTCAATGGAATTTGAGATATACACTGATGCCTCGTCTAAACAACTTGGATCAGTTATCACCCAGGGTAATAGGCCCCTTGCGTTTTTCAGAAGGAAACTGTCGACAATGCAACAGAAGTACAGCGTGACCGAGCTTGAACTACTGGCCATAGTGGAAACACTCAAGGAGTTCAAAGGCATGTTGTGGGGACAAAGATTAAAAGTCTACACAGACCATAAAAATCTAATCCAAGACGCCCTTGGATTAACCTCTGACCGTGTCTACCAATGGAGATTGCTCCTCAAGGAATTTGGCCCCAAAATTGTTTACATTAAAGGCATACATAACACTGTTGCCGACGCCATCTCTCGCTTAGACATCGGACCAATACCGAGTGAGCACGAGAACTGGATGACGTTCACCAAATGCTGGTGTCATTACACCATGCAAGAAGAGAGTGCGATAGACACCTCTGCATACCAAGAGGAAATGAATCTGGTATTTGCAAACCGCAGCGAAGAAGATGTAATCTACCCGTTAACAGTACGAGAGATTGCAGAAGCACAAAAGCTTGATGCCAGCTTGAAGACAATGAAAGATCAGGACTCGACACAATTGGTCGAAAGTACACATCTCCTATGTAAGGACGGAAAAATGGTCATTCCAAAAAATCTTCAACACCGTGCAGTTAGTTGGTACCACCACTATCTACAGCACCCTGGACACACTAGACTCGAAGAAACCCTTCGTGCTGCAATGTACTGGAAAGGTATGCGAAATACCGTCCGTAAATATGTCAAAACTGTCATGCATGCCAAGTCAACAAGAGGCATAAGCATAAGTACGGAAACTCCCTACTAAATTCGCCATCACAAACCCTTGGGATGTACTATGTGTGGACCTTATTGGCCCGTATACAATCAAAGGTAAAGATGGGACAGTAATTGATTTCATGTGTCTGACTATGATTGACCCAGCTTCTAGCTGGTTTGAAATAGTTGAACTACCGGTAATCACTGAGGCGATTATTCCCCTGGATACAAAAGGGCGGAAGGGTAAAAGGACCCATGAGGAACCTAAGTTAGCATATTTTGATAAATCATCAGCAATGATCAGCAACTTAGTGAACAAGACCTGGTTTAGTAGGTATCCACGTTGTCAATACATAATTTATGACAATGGAAGCGAATTCAAACTTCACTTCAAAGCCCTATGTGACTCATATGGGATCACGAGTAAGCCTACCAGTGTCAAGAATCCACAAGCGAATGCAATTCTAGAACGAGTGCATCAGGTGATATCATCGATGTTCGAACAGCTGAAATAGACATGGCCCCTTCAGTAGAGACAAGCGATATAGACAAGTTCGTGACGAACGTCGCTTGGGCCATTCGCTCAACATACCACACAGTACTAAAAGCCTCCCCAGGTGCAGCCATCTTTGGACGGGACATGTTGTTCGACATCCCCTTCCTGGCCGACTGGAATAAAATTGGAGAATATAGGCAACACCAAACAGACCAAAACACAAAACGGAAAATAGCTCACGTCGTGACTGGGACTACAAAGTTGGTGATCAAGTACTTCTTAGAAAAGATGGTATACTCCGCAAAGGTGAAAGTAGATATGAAAGTGATCCTTGGACTATCACATCAGTTCATAGGAATGGCACCATCAGGATTCAATGCGGAACCAAATCAGAAAGACTGAATATACGAAGAGTTACACCTTTTTTTAACAACCAAACTTAAAACCGTATTAAATGTCAGTTTCAAAGCGACAAAAACGGACTCTCCCTCTTCAAACAACACTTACTCGTTACACATGTTTAACAAACTCTTTAGTTCGTTATTGTTACTCTCATGAGAACCCATTTTTTTCACCTAAAAACACTTAGGTTTTTTGGTTCCATTTTTACCTGATACTCCATTCGTGGGGGCGAGTGACATAGGCCAAGAATCAGCCTGTTTTGTACCCCTGGGTACAAAACCTAAATGGAGCATGAATCAGCCTTTTTTGTACCCCTGGGTACAAAACCTAAATGGAGCATTCTCAGGACCCCAAGTAGGAGAGTCCACCTCCCGACGGCATGGACTTCCCAACATGGAAGTTCAGAACCCCAAACAAGAGAACACCCTTGTGGAAGATCTGAACATATTTCAGAAGGGTATGAACATACCATATTGTGTAGAAGGCTACACAATGATTGTTTGCATTGTTTGGACTGGAGTGCAGTTCCACTGCCTTTCCATCCTCACAATTGTATCAAATATAGCTCATAAAAAAATCAAATCTTCGACACCTGTCGAAACTACCTATAATTTTTGCGTGATATTTTTACGACGATTTTCGGCTCAGGTCAATCCCAGTACTTTTGAAATTCTGCCGATACGGCAGAATTTCACGTGGCTGTGGTATATTTCTACAAGCTTTTGAAATTCTGCCCCCGGCAGAATTCTTTGGACGATTCCTATGTTTTAATTTAGTAGAAAACCCTTGGGCCCGGAGGTTGCAGCAACAATATCATGAAAAGGAGTTCAAGGATATGTGCCATTAAAAAGCATTGCCAACAACAGTTTCGTTTGAGCCACGTGATATGATTCCAGTCTGCACATGACCAACAATTATCCGTTACTCACGAATGCGCAACATTTCGGACTATTTTTAAATAAAAATCTGATGTGACCGTTGATAAAGTTTGATTACTAAAGTTAGCCTGAGGTACCATAGGAATTAAAACGATCTCAAATTCTGCTGGCCGGCAGAATTTCGATTCGTACGATATAGCACAAAATCAAATTTTGCCGTATCAGCAGAATTTCAAAATACTGGGATATAAACCTATTATGGTAGGGTAACCCAAAGGTCCTAGGATCAAAACCTAGTGGAGCAAGCCATGTCAAGAATGCAATTCATTGGGGGGTACTTTTTCTCACAGGCGGTCAGGAGTTCACATCCCCATATCCCTATTGATTTTACCTTCCATGACCCATTCCTCTTGAGATCTGGCAGATGATATGAACAGTTCTCTTCACCACAATCTATACTGAACCACACAGGTGGGGCGGAGCAAGTGTGTTGAGCACCTTACTTAGACCTATCTAAGTCAAAAACTTAGTGGGGAACCGAATGTACTGACATTTTGATTTCACACCAATTAAAAGCAAAGCTTAGTGGAGCAATGGAATGTACTGACATTTTGTTTTGCACAATGTAGCATTTTACAAAAGCATATAATTATGACTAATTGAAACTGATGATATGCACCCACACATGCTTTTCATATATCTTCTACTTATTTCATCACAGCAAGTGACACAATACTGAAGAATGTGTGGACATAAACATAAGTGCCAAAGAATCATTGGATGAAGAATCATAGCTGCCAGTCATTTTCCCAATATTTGCCTGATCACATTTTGGCATTGAGGACCAAGTCCAATCTCCAGGCACTGCAATGGCATACACTAATAAAAACAAATAACAATCATGTCAGTGTCAACGAGAGTCCACATTGGCTTTCTCCACACTTTATCACCTATCTTTTCTAATGCTGCTGCTGCTGCTGCTGCTGCTGCTGCTGCTGCTGCTGCTGCTGCTGCTGCTGCTGCTGCTGCGGTTGCCTTGCTGCCTTGCCGTCTACCTGCATTATTGCCTTGCAGTAGTGCCTTGCTGCCTTGCTGATGCTGGAATTGCTCAGGCTCTAAAGGAAAGATGTTCTCACACAGCGGATGGTGGATGAGGCCAGTTTACCCAAAGATGAAAAGATTCAAGATGAGATCTTTCTTGATAGATCTTTCTGTGGCACTGCAATGGCACACAGTAAAAAACAAATATCCATCATGTCAGTGTCAGTGAGGATACACACTCTCTTTCTTTTCTTTTTAAACTCTATCTTTTCTTCCATCCATCCCTCTGATGAGACAACTTCAAAACAATATAGGACTTGATAT